>DVXP01004689.1:0-10155 GCA_018235645.1 Junonia grisea
CAAAAAAGATCCTTTATTTTCTTGTTTCTGGTAGCCGGAATTTCAAGTTAAGTTCCTGTTTTTAATATTTGATGGATTCGTATATCATATTACGTTATGCTTACGGGAAAAAAGCGATGATAGCGTTTATACTTTTTTAGATCTCGAGGTATTCCACATTGCCTGCAGTATCTCCAATTTGCTGACTTTACTTTATTTAAATTAAACATTTTTACAATTAGCAACCCTGTGATATTGTATTGATCCGCATTGACACTGACCTTGATATCAGGAGCTGTATTGATTTTGCGACTTTGGTTATATTGCTCGGGAAAGAGCAAAAGTCAAAACTCAAGAGATTTTAAAAATATTTTCATAAATCAAACTGTTAGTTTTTACTATTGTTATTGTTTTATTACAAAGTTTATTTTATTAATGATTCTAAAAGACTTATAAAACGTTCTTTTAATATTTTTCATTCAACAAGTGTCTACTAGTTCAAGATGCAGTCGGCTCCAGATATTTTATCCTTCATGGATCTACTCGACCTGGACGAGGAAGTAATAGATGTAAGAGCAAAAAATATAATGGACAGGAACACATTCACAAATGAACATCTGGTACATTTAATAAATTTGCTTCAATATAAACAGTTGATAAACAAGCGAGAAAATAGCGAATGTGACAATAATAATGAGTTTGATTTCCTCGTTAAACTCATACCCAGTTTGAATGAAGATAATGTCGACTCTGTATGTAAAATAATAAATCTTGTGTTGTCGTTACAACCAAGCACTGTAATAGATAAGTCGGAACATCTGTTACAGCAGTTATTTTACGACGTTCACTTACCATCGCCGAAAGACACCTCAATCGACACTGATTTCGATAAAGTCCAGTTTACTATGCTACAATTGAAAATTATTAACAGTATTTTAAATGTAGGCATATTCAGCGAACGTAAGTTGTCGCTACCGTTTCTAGACATTCCGATAGAAAACATGATTTTTTGCAAGGATGAAAAGTTACAAACATACTTCCTTACATATACAGTACCCAGACTATTTGATGCGGTCACAGGGTTCAATATTCTCGACAGAATATGGGATGTTTTAAAAGAAAATAAAGATCATGCTAGCGAGATAGCATTACAAGTTTTATGCTGCCTCTCCAATTTCTACTTACCCGAAGTGGATTCTGACACATTGAAATCTGATATTATTTTCCACAATCAGTTTTGGGACTTCGTCTATCTTGGCATGATAAATAAAGATTTTGATAACTCTATCAGAAAAAAATCAATCTATTTAGCCAAAAGAGCAATAGATTGTGTTGTCAGTCACAATAAAGATATGACAATTTTAACCGACAACATATATTTTCTTTGGGATCACAGTTTAAAGAAGCGTCTGAAGAAAATGTGGGATAATTATTTTGTATTATTAGACAGTCTGGACGAAAAGCAGGGTAATATTGTAATGCCATCATTGAAGTTATTTGAAAACGTTAAAAATATTGGTTATTGTTGGTTAAACTGTGCTTTCCTTATTGGCCTCTCTCATGACAATGCCCAAGTGAGGCATCAGTGCTTGAAATATCGTCTACAGATGGAGATTTTCCAAGAGTCAGATGCTATGTCTATATTGGAGGCACTAAATGATATAAATTTATATGAACATGCATCTGAATGTGAGGCTATGAAACATAGGATAAGATTTATTCTGACTGATGTGGGCTCATTGTTTCACATACTATATTACGCTCCATGTATAAAATGGTCACCAGTACCATTATTCCATTTGACGTCGATTCTATCTGAAGTCAATATTGACAAATTCTTAGACAACATAAATCCTTCAGTGATGATGGACTTAATGATTAACATGTTAAAGATACCTTGCAATAATGTGGTAATAAGAAAAGCCATTCATATAAATATGTCACACTTCGTTGGAAAAAATTGTAAAAGACTACATTGGAGGGATTATATGAATTTATATCTTCATTTTCAAATGGACATTAAAAAGTATCATCATAACCCATGCACTGAGTTCATTAAAAGTGACCTGATGATATCAGACTCAATCGAGTTCTTGCGACTTGTACCATATACTCATAGCTATTTAGACTTTGCTCTGTTGTATTATGAAGATCATGATGAAATTGACTTCACAAGACTAATAAGCGATGTTATGCTTAAAGTACAAGACACTAATAGCAGGCAATATTCTGATAAGAATGAGTGCTTAGATGAAGCTATATTTATTGTGCACTTATACAAAAAAATTCTACAATATAAACATGTAATTTACGATGAATTAAAAGCAGCTGTCCCAACGACATTACAAATAGTGTTGGAATATGCTGCAAGCTTGCTGGCGAGTGATATAGATATTGATATTGAAAAATTTACGTTGTTTTTCGAAGGATTGGATTACTTTAATTCTCAGTTAGCTGTTTACGAGAATGAATTTCTATTACAACTATATAAATCAGCTATAATGCTTTTAAACAGCAATGACGTTGATTTGGATAAAAAAACCCTGAGCATGTTCGTGTGTAACGCATGCATGAAAGCTCCTGTTATGTTAAAGACTTATAAAAAGGAGTTACTGGAGTTAAACGTGTTTTTAAATATAATGAAGAATATCAAATTCAGCGAAAGCCTGAATAGAGAGAACAGCGGTCGATTACGGAATGCGTTCTACGAGAAATCATGTGAAATCGTCTATGTATCAATAAATTCCCGATGCAAGATAAACAACAACATCATAGCCTATATTTACAATGTACTGGACTGCGGAGGCTATGGCTGCTTGAAGTGGATCCTTAAGATGATGAACAAAATATTCCCCTTCATAGTAAAGAAAGAAAACATCAAATTCGATGCACCAGAATTTTTGAATAGAGTGTGGAAAGAAGTAGAAGAATTAAAATCCAACAGTCAGTATAATGTCTGCATTCAAGAATTCATTTCCCTAATAACGCAAGATTGCTTCCTCAAGCAACCAGATTATAATAACATTGTGATTTCGTATACCAATAAAATAATAGATTACGCTGCCATCAAAAGCGCGCCCCTGTATTATTTGGCGAAGCGATTGAATGAACTGAATGTCTCCTTCTATTCTCATCTGATCTACGTCTTCTGTGAAGTATTGCTGTATACATTTATTCCGAGGAAGGAGCACAGGTGAGTTTACTGTTTATAATGTACTGCGCCAATATTGTAACTTTGCCGCTCTGAAGTTAAGCTTAATAAAAAATTACGGATTGGTCGGTACGGTACGGTATAAATATGTCTCATACACATTTTTGGGCGCTTTATAAGCGTCGAAGTTTTGGGTCTTGGGCTTGGAGCTGATAGCAATTGATATATTGAAGATTTTGATTTGGGGATCTTTATCCCAGTTAATTTTAATGTCATCCTAAATTTCTGATTCACCATGGGTGATTTTCGGTTAACTTATAAGGTTATCACTTGTAGTTCCCATTCCAATCTGGTTTCAATTGGCTAAATATTTGTAAATAAGATACATTAGACCTGATAATATCTAAGAAATTTGTTATGTGGGGGTTTTCGGGCGCAAAAAGTTCGATCTAGTTTAATCTAATGTCTGTAGAACGCGTGCTTTTGAATTAAAAAAAAAATTACGAATAAAGTTCGTCTAGTCCTATAGTAATAAGTAATATCTAGTGCGATCCTTTCGCAGGTTGTATATCTGCCTACGCACGCGACCGGCGCAGTCAGCCCCGATGTAGACGCAATAATAAATCAATACAGCAGCAATTGCGATACATCTTTACCATTATTATTATAGTAATATCGAAGAGTTTTAAATAGTCTATTTTAAAGATTCTTATCATACAGTCTCCAATAGTCTCCATTATGATTTCTCTAACCCCACGTGACATTGCCGAATAGGCACAACTAAAAGCAATTAAATAAATAATTGAATTAGTTAATCTAAAAATATCCTTAATTTCCAATCTACGGCGTTCGCAGTAAAAACAGTCCTTTACCGTTAAAAGGACGTGATAAATTGTCAAAAATAATCTCCGAACGCTTGACTTGACTTCCACTTCTTGAGAAAATTCTGAATCGCCAGGCGATTTCCATAAAATATTGAACTACCCTCAAAATGGTACATAAAAAAAAATTTCAAAATTTGTATAATTGTTTTCGTCCACTCTTGCATTAATTAATTTAACTGCGATTATTTTTTTGTTAAACAATTTTGGAGAGTCGCGATGTATTGCTGGAACTTCAGAGGAGCAGAGTTATATAATTTTGTATTACTAATATTTATAGTTCAATAATAATAGGTGATTTAATTTAGTTATACGATGTTTGAGGAGTAATTAAATAAAATTATTGGTAGTTTATGCCTAAATAAATGTTTTTGCCTATGCACCCGCGAAAGTCTTAGACTGTTTGCATAGCGAATAATTTTATTGACTCTCTTGGATTGTTATACATGCAGCATACGGGTGTCGTCATATTTCTTCTGTAGTCAACTGTTCCTACAGCCTTCTGACGACGGTTAAGGAAAAAAATTCCACTCTAGAGCGGTAAGAAGGTCTTGCAATAGTGCGCATAGAGTCCCATCAACCAAAATAATCAATTAGTGATTTCGTAGTGTTATGCACATCTATTTTGGTTTTGTCACCATTTTTCCATTGTCACGCTCGCGCTATATATAATTTAATTATTTAGAACCTCATAAATAGTAGTACCTCTACGATGAGCTCAAACAAATACCATAAGTATTATTCATTATCAAGCTATCAGCTTCTTAAAAAATGAATACCGTATCTAATTAAATAAGAGTATTTTAACTCGGCTTCTACTTAACAAATACACTGTCTAAATATGCAAATTAATAAGCGATAAGTAAGAAGAAAAATCCCAATAACGTCTGAAATTAATCGCAATTGCGACGCTAATTGCTGCGACTTCAGAGAGCCAAAGTTAAAATATTTGCTTTACTCTTAGATGCAATTGTTTTTACTATAACAGTAATTTAATGTGGATTACTTGGTTTACAAAATAAACGCCACGAAGTTAGTAAAAGACATCCAATACCTAAAAGTATGATAGAAAATTCATCGTAGAATACCATTTTAAGCACCAAAGGTACAAAGTTCTATTAAGATAAAAGGTAATACGTTTGTTTCAGAATTGTTGAAAATGTCTGCATTGATATTATGGAAAGTTCCAAATATTTAATCAAACATGAGTAAGTATGTTTTTTATTTTGGATGCAATGTATGTATCTAGGGTTTTATTAGTCGTTTTCGAAACTTAGATATTCACGAATACAAAACGTTTTTAAAACTTGGATGAGTGCGATTTTCGGGAAAGCAAATATGATTAAAAATAAGACTTAGTAAATTATTTTAATAATATTATTGTTCCTGCTAATTTATTGGCCGTGTAATAATTGTATTTAATATTTCAGAGGTATCTATTTCAATTGCAATATAAAAGTGCTGGCGGTGTCAATACTTAGTAAAATATTCGATCCGGATGTACTTAACATGATAACTGACTTAATAATGGAAAAGATGGAGGAGTTGTTTAAAAATAAACAACGGTACTATTCTAACTCCCTGCACGAAAGGTCGATAGAGGCCGCGCTGCAACACCTACTGTTTATCTTCTTCAAATGTAGGAAAGTTAAGTTAGATAATTCGCATGAATGGGTCCTGGAATTTTTGGGGAAGATGCCTCACCAACCCTATGTCCGAACTTATTTGGAGTGGTACATTGCTCTGATATACTACTTTAAGGTAAATCATCAAATCTTAGTACAACAATTTTTCTATCACTTCTTGTAATGAGTTTGAATTATTTTGGAAATTATTTCTAGGGAGACGTTATAAATGAGAAAATTATATTTGAGCTGAAAGAAAATAAATTACCGATTCAATCGCAATTTATAATCCTCTATTGGATTGTGCATCACAAAATAAAACGTAAGATGTGCGAATTGGAAGAATTCGAATATGTGATGGATTACTTTTTGTCCAATATCATGGGCCCTACTTATAGCACGCGGATGTTTGCCCAATACTTTGCAGTGAAGATATATGAAGCTAATTTGATGTCCGACAATCCGTTAGAACACGAAAAATATGCGCATACCGTCAACGTTATAAACATCGCTTTAGAAGAAGCTGAAGTGTTACAGGACAAGAGTTTTGTGAAATTACGAAGAGATTACTACCTCCAAATCTTTGATATAGTTGAAGATTTAACGCCTTTCGCTATATATTGGGGTTTGCCCCAATTGTACGAAGGTTTCAATGATACAATTGATACAGAATTCTTGGAAAGTAAACTTGAAATCATCAATGAGAGTATTGTTGGAGAACCGGATAAGTTTTTCAATGAATGGGTTGATACCCACAAGTATAACTGGAGTAGGATGCGAATCAATTTGCCGGCACAAGCGAAGAAAGAGCGCTGTGACTTTTTGGAGGAAACTGGAGGAACTATCCAGAAGAAATACATTCCGTGGAAGAATATGAGCGATATTGATGTCTATAATATTGAGAAGAAGGTGAGTAGAGCTACGTAGCTAACGAATTCGACGAATCATTAATGGTTTGTCTTTCTGGTATTCTTGCAAAGAATTTGGGAGTAACAGAATTTTAAAAAATATGCCGTCTTTAAATTTCTTTTAATGAGGAGGGTGATCACTTGATGTTAAGCGATCTCCTCTGTCCATAAATTGCTACAAATAGCACCGGGAGAGCAAGAAATGCGGTGTCAGCCTAAAATTTAATTGGGTATATCCCCCAAAAAGTAGTGAAACTACTGGAAAAGGATGTAGGCCTTTGAGTTCTCTCATTCACCATATGAAATGATATTTATTTATATCTCACTATAATATACCCTATATTGTAGCCTACCTGCAAGGTTTACCGCGATCTTAAAAAGTTGTGTATTTGTTAAGTCCAAAAAAGTCTCCTCCAAAAAAGGTTATGCAAGTCTTCTTAGTCTTCTCGTTTGTATTTTTGAATTTATTATTTTACACTTTAGTTTGTAGGGTTTGTACATCTCAGTTCAAAATGCCTTTTCTATGCTATAAATTTAAATCTTTTTGTTATTTTTTTTATTGTATTCCACGTATTGTCGCTGCAAATATGTCGCATGAATCTTGTATCATTTCAGAAAAATCAGAGTGATCTAATAGTGGTAGCATCTCTCATCGACAAGCTGCCAAATCTGGGTGGCATGGCTCGCACCAGTGAAGTTTTTGGTGTTCAAACCTACGTCGTGGATAGTTTGAGGCGTCTGCAAGATAAACAGTTTCAGGGTTTGAGGTATATATTAATATCGAATTAGCTTTTTAATAATAGATTCATTTACTATTAGCTATATGTAACTCCCGTTGTATGAATTTCTCGGGATAAAATGTAGCCTACGTCCTAATACCAAGTATAAGGCATCATTATTCCAAATTTTAGCCAAAACTTTTCAGCAATTTTGTCGTGAAATAGCAAAAAATATCCACACATACAAACTTTCACTTTTATAAAGTATATAGAAGTACTTATATAGAAGTATATACGAAAGAATACTTCCGTAAAAAAATGCCCATAAGTTTTTCGAAAATTAGAAAGTCGGATAGATTTAGAGCTAATCCTTTTTGTTGTGAAAAATGGAATAAAATTATATTGAGTAAAAGTGAGAGCTGGGGAGGCCAATGTCCAGCAGTGCACTGTGATTGGCTGTCGACGAGATTTTAGTTATAATGAAATTTTTCAGCGTGTCAGCAGAACGATGGATAAACGTTGAAGAAGTGCGACCTGGACATGCCCTAAAGGAATATCTCATGAAAAAGAAATCTGAAGGTTACACCGTAGTGGCAGCTGAACAAACATCCAACAGCACTATGATACAAAAGTTTAAATTCCCTAAGAAAACTCTTCTCTTACTTGGGTATGTTAAATTTTGAAGCTCGTTCTGTTTACTTACAAATTGCATGGGCACTGACTATATCGAACCTTTAGCCCCAAATTCATACTTTATTTTTGCTTTCATTACCATTTTCATTACCACTTTTTCCAGTTTTTTTTTTTTTTTTTTTTAATTTAAAAATAAAAGTACTTTTTAAATCAAAGTAACTTTATGGGCTTATATGTTAGTATAATTTCATCCTTCTGAAATAAAGATTAATTTTATACAAATTTTATAATTTATGTAGCAATAATTATTATTAATTACAAAAAAAAATATCTATATTATATCTATTTTTTATTTTCAGACACGAAAAGGAAGGCATTCCATGTGATCTTCTACCAATAATGGACAGTTGCGTGGAAATACCGCAACAAGGCGTCATTCGGTCTCTCAACGTGCACGTCACCGCCGCCATCTTCATCTGGGAATACGCGCGGCAAAATATGCTGTAAACGATTTTTTAACAGATACTAACTCATGTTGTAATAAATATTCTAACAAGAACATCAATGGATTTCGTGACAGATATTCGTATTGATGTTTTAACAGATATTCTAATCAGCACATAAATTGATTTGTGACAGATATTTGATGTCGTAATATACATTCTAATCAGAACATAAATGGATTTCGTGACAGATATTCTTATAGATGTTGTAACAGATATTCCAATGAGAATATGAGGGGATCGATGGATTTTGTGACAAATATTCTCTTTGATGTCGTAACAGATATTTACCTCGATGTTGTAAATGACATTGCCATGTCTACCACGAATATAACCAATAGTATTGTCTATGTTATAACCGATTTTGTCATTGATGTTGTAGCTAAGTTTTAATCAATGTTCTTATTGGTGTTTTATTACATATTAATCTCATTTTATTGCTCATCATTTACTTAAGGTTTTAATTTAAATTCTCCTTTATTTCGCCCCTGATATTAACGTCGAATTACAAACTTTTATTTTGAAAAATATCATTAAAGATTTTATTAGATTTGTCTTCTATCTCGTATGTCATGTCATAGCAGATATTATCCATTATGCTGTAATAGAAATTTTAACTGATATTTTCCTCAAAATTGTAATTGATATTGTCATGAATTTCCTAACTTACATGAAAATCGTAGTACGATTTGATAATTTTATTAAATTTGCGTCAAATACTCTCATCGGCGTATTCTTTGTTAACTTAATAGATATTGTCGTTGAAGTCATAATCAATATACTTTGATAATTAGATATTGATATTTGTTATTGGTGTCGTAATTAATATTTTCATTGATCTTTTAACATATATTGTCATCGGTGTTGTAACAGATATACTAATTGATGTTGTACCCTTGATATTGTAACAGATATTAATCTCAATGTTCTGACAAATATTATTCTCGATGTTGTAATAGATATACTCTTTGGTGTTGTAACAGATATTGTTTCCGACGTTGTAACAAATAATCTCATTGATGTCGTAATTAATATTGTGATCTCTGTCGACTCAAATATTTTCTTGGAGGTTTTAATTAATCTTATCATCTTTATTGTAACTGACATTTTAACTGTTTCATGATATTTTTATTTCCGTTATATTTGTTATCGTTATCGATGTTGTAGTTATTTTTTTTTCTTTTTTTTGTTAAAAAAGGAGCAAGTGAACGGAAGACTGGAATTACAGGGAAAATGTACTACAGGGAATTTGAAGATAGAAATATTATAGAATAAATGCGTTCCAAGGAAGATCTCTGGAGGAAAGTATACGGCGTATGCGGAAGAATCTCGACGCGTACATTAATTAAATTGATACTTTTATATGAGGCTGCGAGAGGAAAGGCACCTATCTGCAAAATATGACATTTTGAGTTATTAAAATCCAGGCTATTCTTGCACTCAGATTGCAGACTCAAAAGCCTCAGATATTTTCAAAACGGAAATTATTATTAAGTTGTTTTGCATTCTTAGAACATATTTTAGATATAAAGAACGCCATTAAACTCAATTTTGTAAACAATGTTGCTTAGATTCTTCTTGCTCTCGTGGTCTTATATGTTGTAATTTTATATTTTGAACATTATAGTTGACGTTTTAATTTATGTAAGACTATTTATTTATTATGTACAATTGATGTGAGAATATTGTTGTCTTAGATTTTCGCGATTATTACACATTGAAATAAAACTAGTTTTAACGGATTTAAATCGCGTAT
>DVXP01004690.1:0-10155 GCA_018235645.1 Junonia grisea
ATTAAGGTGAAGTTTGCTTCTCATATGTTCAATGTAATTTAAATTACTACTTCATTACACTAATTTGACAATTAGTATTTCGGCGACTAATTTTTGTTCCTTTTGTTTGTTCTGTGTACGTATGTATGTATAATTCTTATCTAGGAGATAGAGATTTGTTGTTCGAGTTTATTACTTTTTTCAGTTTAAGAAATAATGATATTATATAAATAACTAAAACATTATTAACATAATAATGTAAAAATAACATCATGATTGTTATGAAACGTTCTAATTTTAAAAGGGCCTTACAAGCTTATATTAATCACGTTAATTACTTTTTCTAGGTCAGGAACTAAAGAGTTCTTTATACGTTCTTTTACATAGTTTTATTTTCAGTGAACGAACGTTGTAATACTGTTCCAGTAATTAAAAACCAAGTTCTATAAAACGATTAATAAATTATGCAGTAATGTATGGTTCAATATATTCATCCGGTAATCAGATGAAGAAATTTTTCCGGTAACTGGATATGTAACATTGTAATACGCAACTAATTAATTAGTGATGAGCAACCGCGAAAAATAAAATGTATAAAAAAAAACAAATAAACTCCTGTTTCAAAGCTCTAGTATCTGTTCTGTAGTACTGTTCAGTCACGGACTATACAGTATAGATACGTCTGTATTATAAGCTTTATTTATTAGTTATAAGCATTATTTAGTAAGAAAAACATCACTGTCAACAAACGAAAATAATAAAATGCGTCACTGCTCAGTTAATATCGCCCACAAAAAATTAAGTAAAGCCCATTGTTTTGACGAGGAAAATTAGACCGTCCTCAAGAACCACAGGCGTGAATGCAAATCCGATTTGAGTAATGAAACAAGACTAATTAAAAAGTCGGATAAAAAATTGTAAAGGAAAAAATGTTTTTCATGAAATGATATAATACGCAATACATAAATGTACAATTGTGTATCATGATTTTATATTTCATTCACATAATTTTTTTTAATTAAAGCTGTACATAAATTGAATTATATTTCTATCTTTTTTAAACTATTCTTTTAAAATATGACCCTAGGTCCTGTCAAATTAGACTAAAGACGTATAAGAAATGTTACAATAAATCGCAGCTGAAAATTGGCGGGATTGTTCAAAACATCATCATTAATGAAATTTGTAAATATTCCTATTTAATAAATATTACTCATACGATAAGTAAGAGTAAGTCGTAAGGTTAGTCGATTGTTAACCAATTGGATTGATTATAATTTTAATTATATTTGCTTAGGTTAAAGAAATAATAAATAATTGATATTCTTTAATTAAGCTTAATTTTTATCTTGACAATATTTTACTTTTAATATTTCTGGCAATAATTTATTAAAGTAAAAAATCATCTGCTTTTTCCTCTTTATGCATCCTAGCAGCGAATCTAATCAAGTTTATTAAATTTTCTGCTATGAGTTGCGGCTTACGACTAAAAATTTAATAAAATCATTTCTTAGCGTATCTACGGAAAGTTTGAGTGTAGACGTCTATAGGTAATATTATAATCTTTACTAATATTATTAATGCGATAGTGAATTTGTTTGTTTGTTGGTTTATTTTGCTTGTCTCTCATGTTGAAACTACTGATCCGATTGATACCGTTGCAAAGTTTGAAGCCTAGATTAAAGCCTTACATATTATTAATCGCGGAAAATAAACTATTTCCGAGGGAAAAGAAACACTTTACTAACCTAAAGCGATAAATGACATAGATATGAGGGGGCAAAGGTAAATAATGTCTCATTTAATAATTAGGGTTTGCAAATTAAAAATATGTAGGTACGTATTTGGAGTGTATATAATCGACACAGGCGATGCAGCACTTTTGTTGAACCTGTTTACAAAACCTTTACTTCCATAGCGTGAATTATAAAATAATAAATTATGTTCCTTTTCAGGATTAGGTAAACAGCTTTGCGTGGAGCGGTCTGCGAGTGCGCGCAGCTACAAATGCGAGTCTAATGCTGCCATAAATCGCGCCGGCGGAGGCTCCCCCGCCTGCAACTCCTAAGTAGAAGAACGTTCTGCGAATTAGTATCGATTAGTAAACGGAATTTCAATCTACGCTGCTTCGAGACACTTGAACTCATGGCTGCAACCATCCGATAATTGTTCTTCCATCTAGTGCATTGAATACATCGATGTAAGGCACATCGTTGCATACATATATTGTTATTTCAATTTCGTATTATACCGTACTTATACTGTAACGTTCTACCTATCTATATCTTACTTTCATGTGACGAAGGTTTGTGCCTATATTAAACCTTGAACTTGATATTCATCTGCAAAATAACAAACTTTATCCATTCAATTTTAGGTGGAATAAAGAATGATGTTGTCTATTCATAAAAAATAAAAAGAAAACTTGGACTATTTTCCTCTTGGACTAACATCTCGTATGAAACGGCCGCAATAATTTAAAAATTTAATACAAACCACTAAGGACTGAACGGTCGCCAAAGCGCGTACCTCCTGCAACGTATTTACTGGAATTTATGATTTCATTTGGTGTCGCATATTTCAACGATGTGCCATTTGCATTGGAATGGACGCCGTATCGTATTGAATTCTCTACGTATTACTTAAAAAATAAGTGTCTAGTTGTTCTATTACAAAATATTACTTAAAAAGTTTAATTTTTATCCATCCCGTAATATTACAACAAGATTGATAGTCCTGTTAATCACTTATGACGTTTAACGCCAGTCAATTAAAATGTACTAAAGACTAAATTATGAGTAAATGTTCTTGGGTACAAAAATAAGAAATAATGAAGAATATTTTAATATCATTAGATTAAAATTAGCATTAGTTCTTAAAAATAGTAAGTTGCAAATATTAAAAAAATAATAATAGTAAAAAAAATAGTTTCACTAAGTAAAACTAAATAGTTACTTATAGTAAAAACCATCATAGAAGTGATAATCATTATGTTCATTACATTTCCTCGTATCAAACTAATTATAGCATCTAACAAGAGTACATAAAATTATTAAAAATATCAAGCTTTGTTCATGAAATACGTCGTTTCGTTTTAATTAAATTTTCGTGGCGTTATAGCATTGCCCCAGCGGTCATAACTTTTAATATTAGTTCTTAAAAATAACTTAGTCTAAATTAGAAAACATTTTTATTTAAGATAATATTAACATTTCTTTTGTCGTAACCTTTACTAATACCAAAACCTATACCCATAGTTACATGAAAAAAATTAAACACATATTAAAAACATTTAATTGTGAGTTATTTTTGCTAAAAATGAATTTGAGTGCATAATATAAAAGATAGATACAAACATTAGATACTTAGTACATATTCATCCTTCAATATTAATAAAATTTTCTCGTTACATCATCGAGAGGAGCTATTCGAATGCTCTCGTATATGAAAAATAAAATCGGACATTTTATAACGAGGTGTATTTTCTATAGCATTCTTAACAAGTTTTGTGCGCGTCTATTGTTGCAGTCGCAACGTTCGTTTTGCACAAACGTAGCGGCAAGCAACCTGTTGTGAAATTTTTAATTAAGTGTAGAGGTGCGCTGCTCTCAGCTCTTTCTACCTTTGATATTGCTAGTTTCCTTCGTGTAAAGCTGTTTCTACACGCATTTGTTACGATATTTTCCTAGCTACACTTCGTCGCGGTTCTGTGATGAGGATTGTGTAAGATGTAAGTGGATTATTTAATATCTGTATTTCATTGAAAGCTACTAGGTTGGTAAAGGTTATTCTAAAAACGTTTCGAGGTAGAAACATGAAATTAAATACATTGTGAATAAATTCGATTTCCAAATATCTTTACAGAAATATTTCTTAACGCACTTTTGGTTCAACACGTTTTGAAACCGTCCTTCGTTTGCGTTTATTTTGCTTATTACGCCGAAAATTTCGTCCTACTCAAGGGAGGTTTAAAATTTAAATCTTTAAAAGGGTTATCAAGATGGTGAGTAGTTCTTAAATATTTAGGGCACGCGACGCGCAGGTAGGAGCTCATCAAATATAGCAGGCGGCAGCCATGACTTGAGATTACATCTCTATCTTTAAATATTTATGCTTATTGCTATTGCTGTTAGATTGTTTAGATAGGTGCGACATTGACATCAATGTTATCAAATAATTGTGTTATTGTGCGTAGTAAAGATTAATTTATTTTTAAATCACTTTATGTTAGAGATGCAAATTAAGTACTTACAACTCAATTAATTTCAATTTGTTTTAAAAATAAGCCAACATAATTATAATTACGATATAAATGATGGATTAAACTTCGTTTACTAATTAAACGTCGATTTGTTTATGATGTCAAACCTACCTACTTACTTGATGATGGTAAAATAGATAGAGTCGACCTTTTACGTGTTATTTCAACTTGGTTAAAAAGATAGTTATTTTGTGTGACTTACAATTAAATAGTTACTGTGACTTACAATAAGCTGACGTTTATTTTTAGAACTATTTCTTATGCTATTTAATTTGTACAGTTTTGTAGATTAGTGATTGTTCATATATTTCACAATATAAGGAATTCTTTATAGTAGGTATAATGTTCTTTGGCTTTTAGCCAGTGTACGCTAGATTAAAGTCGATATATAAAAAATTTTTTTTGGAGTTATACTTATGTCATGAAAACTGTTGGTAAAATATTGAAGGTTATTGTTGTTACTTTTAAAGATTTATTGACTTGATGTAGATATGTGCTGTAAATAGTTATTAGTGAATAAAGCTTAATGCGTAGCTAGGGAGGGAAGGTGGGGCGGTGCGCACGGACCATCACTATGTCACCCGTTCAGGAGAAATGAAAAAATGTGTGTTAAAGTGTATGTTTCAGGGCGGTAATTAAGGATCAAGGGTGTAATTTCGTATTGTAACCAAAAAAAGGTCATCGAGAAGGTGTGCCGCGACAAAGTAACGAAACCTGGTAAGCACTAGGGCTGCAACTTCGACCTGCATTGCGAAAAATAATAATTGAATTTATATGACATTGACAGAACATATTTGAATTTTATGTTTGTATTTAAAGTTTTTGCTTCAGCACGGACATTATACTTTCTATTTCGCTTGTGCTTTGTATAACTCTCTGATGGATAAAAAAACAAAGTAGGTAACTACTATTTAGATTAAAAAGATAGTTGAAAAATGTACCTTCATCTTACATTGGTTCAATCGTTTATTAATTCAACAAATCAGAGTCCATGACTAAAAGTTGGTAGAAGTCTTTTTCGAATATTTTATATACAGTTGAAAAATAAAATTTTGAAATACAAAATTATTCACGTTAGTTCTCTATTCGCGTGAGTTTGGGGTGCACGCGATATCTTGGTGCATGACACCGCGTCCTACGGGCTTTACAAAGTTTACGTATATGAACGTGCTCTTATATCGATGCGACAGCGATGCCATATGTTAACGTTCAAATATGCATTTGAAGGTACGACTTTATACTTTACATCTTATTTCTTTGTGATATAAATATTGTGTTGCTAGTTCGATGCGTACTTTGTTCCGGAGGTGTATGTAATTGTTGTTTTGTACATTTTACTTTTATTGTAAGGGATAAAATATTTGTCTCCTTTGAGTTGCAGAGATCAGACGGTAATCGCTCTTTGTAAAAATTAGGAACCTGTCAAATTCTATGTTATATTCGTAACAAAGTAGACCTTGGTAAACGTCCAGAAAGAACGGTAAGAAGATCATGGTATCGTATTTTGTATGTAGGTATCTTTTTGAAAACTTTCTTTATTTATCTTCACGTTTTTTATTTATCTTTATGTTGAGATATTGTAAAGTACTATAAACTCTCAACATTTTTTATACCAAGTACGAAAGAGCTGGCCTCCGTGACATTCCACACTTAAAGCTATTTGATTCAAGTGGCGATGCCTGCGATAAGAGGTTTTGTCGTATTTATCAACTATTTTGTAAAATATATTTTATTAAAGTTTAATATAAGCTTACGTTTTTAAAACTATTTAACTACGAACTTTTACGAGGACGTGTCACGTAATTTATAGAGTACCTACCTAACGTGTACAGTATCTTTGATGTTTTAGCACTTTACTAAATAAAAATTGCATAAATAAATCATTTTCAGGTCTTTCAGATATCGTCTACCAAAAAGTCGCAGCGCGTCCCGATGTCCCGGATATTGGAGGCCAGGGCGGCGGAAGGGTGACATAACCGTAACTCACGTGCTGTGACGTCACGTGCTCAGTATTTATGCGCCAGCGCGCGATTGATTACCCTCGATAGATTAAATCTGATTAAGAGTTCATTCCATGTTTAGCAATTAGACTTTTTATATAATTATAATTTATTTACACGCGGCTGCGTGTTAAACCAAGTTCAAGCTAACAGAATTGGTAATCAGCATCGTGTAATATCACACGAGCCATTTAGCTCATTTAAAACCTCTCAAGACTTATTACGGGTACAAACATTAGCGGCTACTTATGTAATATACTATTTGTATAATTCTGTTTAATTTTTAACATTTTAGAAATCTCTATGGTTCTTTAAATGAAGTAATCCCGAACCGTGTCCTTATTTCGTGGAGTGTAGAATCCAATAGATCCGAGATGAATGAGAGTGCAGCTCGAATCCGACGAGTTTCTTCGTTGATTAAGACGTATTCTTGCTCTGGAATAGGGATTTTCAAAAGAAAAATCTTATAGAATGCATTTTATACATACCTATTCGCCTATTGATTTGTAAGTACATTCATTAATTCGTATTAATAGTCGTTATAATGTCATACTAAAATACGTATGTAGTAACATAGATAGCGAAATAGCGTGTTATAAAAGTGTTTGGATATTTAAAGCCCTTGACGTGACGCGACAATTGTCAATGTTCTATACATGTTAAAATTTAACATTATTTTAAATTAAGTTAAACTTAAATTAAACTATAGCTTTTCTAGCCGCTACCCGGGACTCTTTCCGCATATATACCTATGTAATTTCCGCGGGAGCTTAAATCTTTCAGGATACTTATGTATACTTATTGTTGTGAAGCAAAAGCTGTGAAAAGGTAAGGGATAAGACATATTTTAAAAAGCAATACAATAAGCAACAGTTGTCAGTAGGGTTGTCAACCATCCTGATGTCCGGCGTTGTCCCGGATAGTTTTTATGGAGTATCCTGGTTCTGTTAATCTATTTCGCGGACACTGTTCTAAGAATGTTTCATATGTTAATCTTGCTTACAGTCCAAAATGACAGTGAACATCACCAAAGATACCTATTTTGCCAATTTGCTGCAACGAACACGAAATACAAACGGGATTAAATTCCATTAAACAAAGTGAAATTTAATTTGAAATACCTGTAACGGAATCCTTTACATTTGCGTTTCTATACGACGAGCGTATGAAATATTCCTACTACAGTAAATTAACTTTCTCTTAATCATTCGCATGTTACGCGCTAGAAGTTTTGAATTTCAGATATACAATATTTAAATTAAAAGTTATTTAATTTAAACAGTTGTATTGTAAGGACGTTTTACATTCAAATTTGTTTTGTTTGTTTCGCTTATTTAATAGGATATATTATTACCCGTATGCTTTAGAAGGAGGGTTATGTTTTTCGAACGTATTCATGTACGTAACAGGTATGTAAATGTATGTCCATTTCTTTACTACATACTACATCCTTCAGCCCAAACCGCTGTACGAAATTTGACATAGGAAGTGATCTTGTGTTCGTCAGAACTGTGACCTATGTCTCTAGGCCCTAGGTTCCTAACCTTCTCAATATTGTCTGTAGATAGCAAATTGTAGTATTTTTAAAGCTCTGTTAAGTAAAACAGGATATTCGGCGCCTGCTTTAGGCTAAAATGTGCTGACATCATAATTCTGATTTTCTACTTTTAAAGTTCTACTCTATAAATTAGCTTATTTGTAACCCCCGCAAAATAGCTTAATTACCCCTGCGGGGGTAATTACACCCAGGTTAGGAACCCAGGAATTAATATAGCCTAGAGTCTAGGCTATATTAATTTTCAAACTGGTGCATGAAAAGAAAAAAGGATGGGTTAGTTTGTCTTTTTTTAACTGTATATATATAATATTTTTTTATAAATATAGATTTATTATATTTATACAACTATGTATTCTGAGCCCTTTAATCCAAAAACAGATAATTTTACAGAAACACTCCAAGAGACATTTTTTGTAGACAATTTTATGAGGAACAATTTTTATTATGATCTTTATTGACCTACGAGCAATAGGTTGCGAAATATTTGCAAAAAACTGATTGTCTTGACCTTTTGACAACTATTTTTCACAACTACATAATAACGCCGCAAAAAGGTGTATATGTCATGGTAAAATTGTAAAAACCGTTAGATTACAATCTCTCCAGTGAGACTGGAAAGTGTCGTTATATTGTGAACTCCATACAAAAGTTAGGTTAGGTTAGTCAATATAATAAGCAATTTAGATCGTAATTTATCGAAAAATAAATGCTAAATTAAATTATATTTTTGTTACGTTTTACAATCTTTTGACGGTTTATAATCTCGCTAAGACATATTGTAATCTAACGTCGTTTACAATTTTACGGTGACATATACATTTCAGCTCATTAGGAATTATTCCCTAGATGAAACCTAAAATTACTGGACTATATATCACTAAAGTGTTTTCGTAGTCGGTTTTATTCCTCTTCTTCAAATTAATATGTGTTAGTGTATTGAACGCAACAATAAGTATAAAGGTAATTGCTAGACAATTAAAAGAGGCATATTTCGTCTGGTTTTACATTGTTTATTTTGGCTCAATTCTAGAGCTTACTTTTAAAAAATTGTAATGTACAATAATGTACATGTATGCCTACACATGATCTAGAATATTACACATCTCAGTTAAACTCTTAAAATTCATTAAAACTGGCTCGAACCTCTCGTATTAGTATACAGATCATGGTCTCTTCTACGTAGCGAGTACGAAATGCTATCCAACACATCTGGCGTACGTAATTTCGTTATAGGGAAAAACTTTCTTAATAAGAACGCTGGTTGCTTTTCAACCATTTCGCTCCATCGGGATTATTCAGTAATCATGCGTGTTTTTTATTTAACTGTATTTTGTGTTGTTTGATGGTAAGCCATTGATTAAATTTTCACGTACATTAAAAGGAAGATACAACTCAACAACTGATTCATTATTTTTGCTGATTCATTATTATTTCTATATTTGACTAGAAAATTAATTGTTGCAATTCGCAGGAAAAACTGAAATAAATTACACAGATTCACAAACTTTCGCATATTATCATATATGTATGCGATAAAATTATCATAATTATATGCAGTAAGTAATTATTCATTAATTAATTTAAAAGTATAATTAATAATGTATTCCTGTCAAAATAGAAAATGTAATGTATAAATCAACAGTGATAAAAAGGAGAACCTTAATGGCAAGCGTCGTGCTATCTGTTTTGTGATCATTCAGCTTCAAATTGAATCGTTAGCAGTCGCAAGTGACCGACAAATACCGTTGATTGAATTTTGATGTGGAAAATAAGAAATAGTTTACTACTAATTTACTGTAATAAGTACCTACTGGTGAATATAAGTAAAAAGAAAACCAAATCGATAAATAACTAAAATGAATTTTCGGTTACGAAATAAAACAATAAGTATTGAGTAAGGTTTATTACAATTATAAAAATAATTAAAGGACATATCAACATTATGACAAAAATATTACCATTATAATACGATCATTATCTTTATTATTCGAGTTGATTAGAATGACGGAAATGAGAACCAAAGTTTAATAGAGGGTCATGTGGTGATTTGGATTCTCGTTGAAAATAACGCTCGTTTCGATGGCCTAGCGGTACTAAAAAAGTCATGAAAATTCAGTTAAAATGCGATTATCGCGCCAATCTGCATCGCTTTCAGTTAGTCATAAGTTAGCCCTTAGAATTTTCTCTTTAGTTTAAGCTATTTTGAAAGTCCATTGTATCGTATGTCCCCTGATAAGAATTTCCTTTCGTTAATTTTATCGATTAAAGATTGTTATAATTCTAGACCCATTCCAGTTAAAAGCGCGGGTGATGATGGTGTGGAGGTTCGTGGTGCGGAGGTGGTCCGTGGTGGTAGG
>DVXP01004691.1:0-10155 GCA_018235645.1 Junonia grisea
ATTCTGACACATGTATATCCACCAACCCGCAGTGGAGCAGCGTGGTGGATTAAGCTCCATAACCTTCTCCCTAATAGCAGAAGAGTTCTTTGCCCAGCAGTGGGATATGTACAGGCTGTGTTACGTTACTGTTGCCTGCGACGAGGGACTGTTGTGGACGAGCTGCATGAAACAATTGCAAGGGTTTTGATTTTTCCTGTTTCAAAAAAAAAAAGTAGCCTATGTTATTCCTTGTAACGTTAGATATCTTACAGTTAAAGTCCCGGACAAATTCCGGAACGGCTGGCCCGATGTCCAGCCGTTCCGGACACTTATTCTAATAAAGTAATATTTTCTACTAAAAAGTAGCATACGACCACGGCTATTTTATGGGTTTTGTTGTTTTATACTTTTAAGTAGTCGGGTTTTAGTTTTTGAACTTATTTTTTTTTTAGAAATAGTAATCGTTTTGTTAGAAACAGTGAAAAACATAATATAAATACAAGAAATAAAGATAAACTTGTTACACCGATCTTTCGATTTCATAAAGTAAATACGTCCTTTGTGGGCCTTGGTATACGCATCTATAACAAAATCCCGCAAAAACTTTACAGTTGCCACAGTGATAAATACAAGTCTATAAAGCTAGTTTTTCGCCATGTCCGTCTGCCTGTCTAATCGCAATATACCACGGGTAACAAGCATAGAGACATTTAATACGCTATTTACCAATGGACGAAGTGACTCATCAGTAGACACCGGATTTCATCCAATTGCATATTTGCTTACGAATTTACATATTTCAACTATTTTTTGGAGTAATTGCATATTTTAACCTTAAATACAAAAAATGCATATTATCAACATATTTGCCTCGCGCCTGTTGTTTTTATTTTGAGTCTTTTATGACCCTTTTTTGGTCGTCACTTATTGATTGGCCTTGGGAATGGTCGCCACGGTTTGTCCGAATTTGCTATTTTTATATATATTTTTTCTGCATTTTGCATATTTTTGCATATTTCGCCACTTTTTATGCATATTTTCATGCATGCAATAAGCTCTTATATTGCATATAATCCGGTCTCTGCTCATGAGGAAGGCTTAGATAAATTATTTTATTAAATCAATGTGAACTAGAATTTTTCCTCTTCAAATATTTTTGAGTAAAGCCAAAGGCAAGAACTAGTGATTAATAAAAAGTCACTTCAATTTACATACCTCTTAACAATGTTATTAACTATAACTCGAACTCGTAGCGTTTCGCTACGCAGCGTAGCTACGAGCTACGATGCGTAGCATATGTAGAGCGAGCTATTACGAATTTTTATTTTAACGTATATTAGTTTAACTAACGACCATTGTGGTCGATATGATCGACCATGAAACCTTTTTAGTCATGTTTATTTTCTTTCTTATGATTTTATTCTGATGCCTTAACTGATAGTATTTCGACTGATAGTATTATAGTAGTATCGTTGTATTGGTAATTTTTATTATTTTATTGTAAAATATATGAGCTTTGTAAATCCTCTTTCAAATAAACTTTAGCTATGCCAAATGTCATACTCCTCCGTGTGGAAAATTCCTAAAAATATATATGAATTTTTGGCTTCACGTATTAATATATGATTATTTTTTCAGACAGATATTTCCAAGACGAGATTCGGTTAAAAGTTCGTTTGTAACAGTTTTTGCGTAAATGTATTTACAAGAGATATGACAATTGCTATTACTTCCCATGTAAGTGGAAGCGTTGAACATTTTTATGTGTTACAATATAACTTGACTATACTGCGTACCACTGCAGTGGATTCTGTTTTGATCGTGTTATATTTTCCTTAAAATGGGATTAGATTTGAATATGTATTTTTTATTTGTTTATAATAGTGATGTTGGTAAATATATTGATGAGATTCGAAAATCTTTGAGTCATGTTTATACGATGATTACGATTACACGATGTATGAATTATTAACAGTTTTACATTGTGTTTTTAGATTGGTTATTTAGTGGATATCATCAAGAGCATGAGTTTGAGAGATTGAGAGTTTCTCTATCGAAAACGATAAATTGACGAACGAATCGCTTTCGATTTAATCAAGACTAGCGATGAGAAATAATATCTTAGCATGTACAATATTCGCGAAACGTATTCTAAATCAGACTAGACGTTGACGTAACAACAGTCAAACGGTAATTAATAACGCCTTACAAAACGAAACGTCTATTTCATTTAACATTCATAGTCATCTTAAGTACTAGAACGGTCACGCCTAAAAAACCCTGATTAAATCCTTCATAGAACGGTCGCATCGGGTTCAAGGAACGGGCCAATGAAGGCTCGCAATTACCGGCTGAATCATGGCCAAAAAAGAATACTATGCGGAGTTCCAATTGCAACTGTGTTGTATTTTCTCCCGATTATCAGGGAGCGTTTGAAGGATGCAGTCGGGGGGGAGGGAGACGCCTCGCGGCGCCTCAGTCGAGCCGCAGCCGCCGCGACGAACGCACGCCCATTGTGTTACCAAATGAAGTCGCGGAATCGCGTATCGCGATCGGCTTACAGTAAAGCGAAAACCGCCGGTTTCTGTTGACTGTGCACAACGTATTATCGTTCCTCTAGGATAAGACTCTCTAGGACTGTACCGATTTGTGGCTAATGTGAGTTGAGATCTTGCAGCGTGTCTGCAAGGCACGTGCCCTAGATTCGGGTGCCCTCGCTGGACCGAATGCTACTTACGTTTACGTACAACTAGTCGACGCTTTTTAGTTTTAGTTTCTGTAGATTTAGTTCTATGTAGATTAGTTTTAGATACATTAAATGATCATGTTGTTATGAATGATTTTTTTTTCATCATTTCTAGCGTTACAAATTTTTATCTGTATTTCTACTGTATTACCGCATGCGACTTCGCAAGACGAATGTTTCATGTTTCATGTTTGAAATTGTGTTATCGTTTTATGTAACGTTGAAGTAGCGATCATTGAGTGCACTATATCAATAAATCATTCGATTGACATTTACATTTTAGTAATAACCTTAAAATCCATAGCCGTTTTAACGGAACCACATAGAGTCTACTGTCGCGCCCGACGTTCACATCAGGCAGCTTGTTTGAATGCATTTTAGACCGTATCTATATAGTTTTAGAGTAGATATTCGAACGAGCGTTTCAAGTAGAAACATTAAAGCCGAAACTCTGTAAATTTACTGTCTTATTTCTTCATTTTTAGTTAGCTCCTCTGCAATGCTCCGCCAGTCGCTATAGTATTCGGTAGACAGATAGATGTTACAGTGGTCTAGACTTTAGAAATGGCATGACTTGTGTTATACGACCATCGATTGATGACATTGTGTATTATGAAGGGCGTGATGGCCACGTGTTAAGGTAAATAATTGGCAGCACGTGGCTCGGAGTTCGCTTAACCTCCCCACGTACCATACCTTCACAGCTGTTCTTAATAAACACTTAATTATTCCAATATTGTAACACATAAAAACAATTTTCGTATAATTAAAATTTAATTATCAATTGAAAACGATCAGCAATGACTATCAGTTTCGAACTGTGCAGACAGCTTAATATTCGAAACGGATCATTTAGCAGAACACATTAGATGATATCGGCTGTGTGCGTGCGGGGGAGGCGGGGGACGTGGTGGCACGGATCGATGCGGCGTCGCCCGAGTATCATTTGCGTGCGACCCTTCACCCCGCTCCCCCGGCCGATATAACTACTGACACTACTATGTGTTGGTTCGAGGCATGACTGTCACATGGTTATGGGTTTTGGGTTATGTAATTGTCTGATTTATGGTTTTTTGTTTGTATGAGAACGGCGGTAGCAAAAATATAAGAAATCCTTTATGATGAGGGTATTTTAAATTATTTTCAAAAAGATTACCCTGAATCTATGTTAATTATTGCTTGAAAATTTGCTCAAAAAATGTATATATTTTGCGAAACTTTTAAAATGAAAATTGATAAAAACTTTAAAAATATTACTTATTATACTTTAATGTTCGAGACAAAATTGTTTAAATCGAAATAACAATTATATATTTCTTAGCAAGGCTTGTCGGTGAGAAAACGAAAACTATCCTACGATGAGTTTTACTGATCAATAGATAATAGATTTAAAAGTAATTGAATCATGACTTAGACGTCTAGGTCGTTATAGGTTTATATGTCATAACATTTTATTCTAACCAGACGTCGGCGCATCATAGGTTGTGTTCCTAACTATTATTTTACACTCAGACAATATGTTTTCAATTTAGGTACGATGGGTAATAATTATCCAGTTTATATAATAATGTGGTCTAATAACTTGTGGTTTGTAAAAGTAGACAGCCAGAATATGACGATTGTGATATTTTGGGTCAAAAGATCGTTGACCCTTTCTCTCGCCTACTTAAGGGTTGATATTAAAAATAGATCATGTGTTTTTTGTAGTGTAACTCAGTATGTTACCATGTAACGCAGTGTTACGAAATAACTTTAAATATATCAAATATTTTCTTTATATTTAATTTGAGTTTTAAAACAAAAATTGCCTCCATTATGTTTCCATATACAAAATTTGAAATAGATAAATTAAAAAGTTTATAATAAAGTAGTCTTATATGATTGTGATAAAAAAATCGTCTTTTTGATCACTCGCTATAAAATTCTACTAACAAGCGAAAATGAATATTTTTTTATTATGTATTTGAAAAGGAAATGTTATAAGTATTATTTGAGTACCAACCTATATGTTATTACCATCAAAAAGGAAAGGGTTGAAACGTGTCTTGAAGATGTATTAGAATACATATTAGTAGTTTCAAGTCATCATTATATGTAAAAGATGATACTTGGGGTGAATTTTTAATGTTATCAGAACATAGAAAAAACTAATATTTTAAAACAGATTTCCAATAAAGAAAAATACCAGCATTATTTTATTCAATTCATTTATTGTTACAATATATAAATATGTAAAAATCACCATAACTGTTTCACATAATTTTAAACTTTAACGTCAAAATGAAAAGAAAACTTCAATTAAAAATAATTTCATTCGAGTATCGAACTTCATTTCAAATTTACTTCAATTACAAGTCAAAGTGAAATTCATTATTCAAATACGATTATCCATTTCTTTTTTATTTACTTATTTTATTTCTACTTGTATTTTCATTTCTACTTCTATATTTATTTCTACTTGTATTTGCTGTCTAATCCTCTAAAACATGTACAATTTCCTCCCCAACCACCCCTTTTTCCTCAACACTTGTTTCTTATCGCTCTAATGTCTTCGGCCTTCCGGAACGGGATTCGCTAATTTTAGGGGATTGGATATTACATTTATTTCTCTTGTATTGGAATTTACTTGAATTGGTATAATAACAAGAGTTTTAAGTACAGTAGCGTACTTGTCTTAGATGTTATTAATTTAATAAGTTTAGTGGAAAGGAAATATAATATTTCTGCAATGAAAACTTCGTTTAATATATTTTTCATTTAATATATTGTGTATTTGAAAGTAATAATTTGAATTGAGTTTTAAAATATTATTCAAAATTATAAATGTTTATATTATAAACAAATTTTTATCGTCTGTAACATACTTTAAGAGTCCGTGTGCGTGTGAAATAACATGATTAATTTTATTTAAATCTATCACGATTATATTACTATATCTTGAGAAAAGTTGTAATATATCAAAATAAATAATTAAATTAATGAGAGTAACATAAAAATTTCCCGTCTTATTAAAAAATAACATTAGATCTAACTAATTTAGCCCAATAAGAAAAACACACACTATTTTCCAAAAAAGCAATTTACTTAAAAGCCTTATTTGGTACTCGACGAGCAGATACTTAAAAAATAATAATAAAATGGAAGAAGCTCCAGCGGTTTTACATTTTCGTTGTAATTTATGTTTCTGGTGCCGGGATAAATTTCAACTGTTCGTGGTTAAAGCAAGCCATTTAAAGTGGGAAATTTATAAGCAAACGACACATTGGTGCAATTTAGAGAATAAAATATAATGCTTTAGGTTTGTATTTTCGGTGTTCTTAAGTAGTGTGTTCGGAAACTGTATAAAATTAATTTTTAGAATTGTCGTCATGATTATGGCGTGAAGTTTGATGTATAATTAGTATTAGTTGTTTGTTTTTAAATTTTTCCTTAGTATTTTTATAGTGGAAAAAAGGAAAAGATTTTCTCTATATTTTTTGTATGCCCAATCGCCAAATCTTCGTCTATCATACCAAAGGTAATTATTATTTTTTATATGATAGTATACCTACCACAAACTTATTTTTGTATTTATATAATTAACGTCGGATTATATATTACTTACAAAATTAATAAAACTAACAAAAATATAACATAAGTTTACCTATTAAAGTCGATTGTAAAACAATAAAAACTTAGCAAATTACTTCAAAATTTTATAAAGTCATTATTCTTTCTTCAAAACCTATCGAACATATCTGTGTTATAACCGAATTATAATTTGACAAAGTTCAAATGTAGTACTACAACTGTTGTATGTAAATGGGTATCGAGTTAACCGGTGGAAGTTACGACAGTTGGTAACTGTTGGCCTATGATCTATTCTCTCGAGTTTATGTGTGGATGGAAATTAGATTTACGACGACTACTTGGACATATCCGTATATGTTGTGGTATACATATGTATATATTTCTCAATACAAAAGTCTAGTACATAGATATTCGTTTTATAGTTTTGACAGTCATAAAAACTTTGAAATTACACTCTGAGCTTATAGGCTGCGTTTATTTAATTAGCTACATAAATCTTTTGAAATTTGAGATATAAATAATAACAGTCAAATGTAATAGGCTACGCGCGAAGTGTCCACAATTGTCCACCAAAACATGCGATCACATAATAATGTGATCAGAATTAACCATATTTATTAAGCTAACAAGTAATTATATACACATCTATATCTATATATCTATCTATATCTTGCCAGTTCTATCAATTTTTATTCATTTTCAGAACGAAATAAACAGTAATTTAAAAAGTACTTAAAAAAAAATTTAAATTTCATAAATTTAAAATTCAAGTATTTATGAACAATGTAATCCTTGAATTTGAATAATTTTACTATAAGCCAACATGCCTAATAATAAATTATTTGAATCAAGATGATGTAACAATACGAAAAAACTTACAAATGATATTCATATCATGCAAAGCGAATAAATACGAGTTTTTCTTTTAACATTTCATCTCAGTATTAGGGATGTTATGGAGCTCCGTAACCGAAACCGAAACTATCGGATATCCGAAATAAATATATATATATATTCGTAACCGTAATTGAATCAGTTATAAAAGTTTTGACTCATTTTAGTCTACATAAAACGTGTTATGACAGTTTCTGTTAATAACAAGCGTCGAATGTAAAGGCACCTATTTCCTTAAGGCCGGCAACGCAACCGCAGCATCCCTTATGTTGCAGATGTAGATGGGCGATAATGACCACTAGTCATCAGGTGGAATTGTCTGCTCGTTTGCCTCCTTTTTTTACGTAAAAGAAATAAAAATAACAGCTTACAATGCAACAACAACAATAATTAATATATTGTATTTTCTTTAAGATTAACCCTCGTTTAAAACCCCAAAGTTATCCGAAACTACCAGTTAATCCGAAATAATAAGGGTCATATCCGTAACTGTAACTAAACTGATAAAGCATTTCATTATCCGTATCCAGATCCGAAATGTCATATCCATAACATCTCTAGCTAGTTCGTTCCCACTTATCATGAGTCGGTTCTGGATTTTAATCGGATGTTGGTTTCTATATACGACCTCCGTGGCGCAGCTGTCAACACGCCTGCCTGCGACGCGGAGGCCCTGGGTTCGATCCCCGGCCAGGTCATGATGGAAAACGATATTTTCCTGATTGGCCTGGGTCTTGGATGTGTATTTTTATATGTATCTATTATAAATATGGTATCGTTGAGTTAGTATCCCATAACGCAAGTCTCGAACTTACTTTAGGGCTAGCTCAATCTGTGTGATTTGTCCATATATATTTATATTTATTTATTTATCGTTCGGAATGACTATATAACGTTTTCGGGATTAATCGTTTAGAAATATATCACACGACGCACATGAGAGAACTTTGTCTCTTATAAAAGTATATCGAACAAGAAACTTAGAAAAAAAACGACTTCAAAATGTCACTGATAAGGAAAGTGCAGTTTTCATCAATGCAAATTAATGAAACCCAAACTCAATGTAACTGCGGTAAATCGTCGAAGCCTTCCCTCGATTGCCGTTCGGACCTTCATTAAATTAATTTTTTTAGAAACTCCATTTTTGATGTCAGCTAACAATGCACCTGCATAGGTCACTATTGTTAAAGATAAAATATCATAAGTCGCAGTCTATTTGAAAATGAAACAAATCGGCATATAAAATACAATTGTTTTATGTTCTTGCAATCACACGAAATCCTATTGTTCTTAAGTGCTAACACAATTAAAATTACTCTGAATAAGACAATGTGATTTCATAAATGCTCAAAAATAGCTCCTAATACTAATTTCAGAAGAGATTATTTAGACTTTAGATTCTCAATTTCCCAACTCTCTTGATAATATAAACTGAATATATTTCGAAATATAAATCAGCATAATGGTCAAAGTAATGATGTCCCGAATTGACAATTTCTACCTCTAAGAGCCCATTGCCACATGTTGTCTGTCGGATCCGGATTTTAATACAATGTTCCAGTGGCAGAATATTTTATATGAAGTTATTCACACTTGTCGTCCGATTAAAAATCATAGATGTGTATAGAAACGCTGAGCCGATTAAAATCCAGGTCCGACAAATGACAAGTGGGAAACGGCTCTAACGAGAGGTCAAAGAGTGTGTACTATTTGTAACGGGTATGACTAAAAAGGTGAGATGAATTTTGGAACATCTTATATCTTTTCTCCTCATATGAACAACCTGTTGCTAAGCCTTGCCCTTTTAACATACTCGTATAGTATCATCACTTATTAAACCTAATTACTATTGACGAAAACTAACTACAGATATATCATAAGACTATGTTTCATATTGAAAAGATCTTGGTACGATATATGTCTACTATCTTCCGAACAAAATTTCATAAAATTTTACTTTACAAGTATTTTATTACCAGATTCTTTCACGCTAACTTTCCAGGAAGAAGGAACCGCGATCAAATCATGTGTGCCAACCGCAGGGTGTACCTTACTTTGGCGTTGGCATTTTATTGGCATACCGTGCGAATCGGTCCATGGTGTTGGGTGACAACCGCAACTTGTCAATGGGACATTGAACTTGAATGGAAACTGCACCAGGGAGCTATTTGCAAAAACTATGATTATGGGGTTTTGGCACAAAAGGCTAAAGTACTTATATTGTCTGAAATGCGCTATTTGTAAAACTATGACTGTCGGATTTAAGTACAATAATAGAAGTCAATTGTATGAAATGTACTGAATCGCGTCATGATAAGAAATGTGAAATTATCACTATTTAAAACGACGGATCATCATTTGGACTGAAATCCAAAAAATCAGAAATTGACATTCAAAATTCGATGCCTTCATACCGTCAATATTCAACAATTATGCTACCAAGCTAAGTAGTGATTTGAAAGTTATCTATTCATTTTAAAAAGATGGAAGTAAAAGTGTACTATAAAGTGGTATCTAAGTAAGTTAATCTAGTAATACTTTGAAATTTGAGACGGTCGTAAAATCCTCGAATTACTTTAGAATTCCTTTCCCATGATATCTCGTTCGTTCTCGTAATAAATCGAATGAAAACTTCAAACGTCGAGAAAAATATATTTTACATTCTTGTATAAAACCTTATTCTATTTCTATCACAATCATCGAAATAATAACTGGTCGAAATAATCAGTTTTAACTTTGCCAATTTCCTACAAATATTTGTAATAACCAAAACTCCATTATGAGTTCATCTACGCCCTAAAACCAACATAAAAGAATAAACATAAAACAGCCTGTACATATCCCACTGCTAGGCATGGGCCTCTTCTCCTACTAGGGAGAAGGTACGGAGCTTAATCCACCACGCTGCTCCACTGCGGGTTGGTGGATATACATGTGTCAGAATTTCTTCCGGCACATGCAGG
>DVXP01004692.1:0-10154 GCA_018235645.1 Junonia grisea
CAGATTAAAATTAACTATTTAATAAAATAACAAAGTCAAATTAACAATACAATTAAAATTATAAATTTAACCCAATTGCAGAATTAAAATTAACTATACAATTAAAATTATATATCCGATGACTAATGATACAATGATTGATTATATAAGTTATATATTTTAAGATTAGTTATTTTTATTGCATTTCTACAATATGGGTATCAAATGAAAGGACTTGTTAAGTGTAACTCAAAAAATAATATGACGTTACACTAAATTCAAGATGGCGGACCATCACAGCTAGTGGCATAATTAATATTGATATTCTTACAATATGGGTATCAAATGAAAGGGCTTATTGAGAGTAACTCGAAGAATTATCTGTGTGTGTGTTTTATTAGACATAACTAATAAAAAAAATACCGGTCGGTATGGTCGGGGGTTTAATAAATTTTTCAAATTTACACTTGTGGTTATATGAGTAGGTACATGACTTAAGTATCGAAGTCCCGAAAGCGCCGATTTTGTTAAAAAAACAATCGGCCACATTTTTCGACGGATAAAAAGGATGTTATTTTTGTAAACGTCCAATTTCCTACGACTGTAATTTAGTTTTAAACCCACTGCACGTCCAGGTTTATTTGTTAAAATGTATGAGAGTAAAAGCTGGTTGATAAAAAATGGGCCTTTTATTTTTATATAGCAGATACCACAATAGGTAGCTGATAAGGCTTCATAGATTTTGTGTGGTCTCTGTGATTATTGGTCAAATTTCATGATTTCAGACGATGAGGATCCTAATTTGAGTGTAAGCCGATTATGAATATTGCAATATTTCTCCTAATTAGAGCTTTGATAGCCATCTACTCGTATTGAGCGGAAATGTTTAGACACAATATATTTGTAGCTGAAAAGTATTAATTTTATTAGCTTTACTCTATGTAGCTGTATGTTTATTAATAATAATTGGATAGATATACATTACATGTATGTTTTTACATTACTTTATAATAATAATAAAAAAAAATAGTTAATTACATTTTTGTACAATTTGTTCGCCTTTGAAACGAAAATAAGTTAATCATAAGTTATTACATAATTAACAAAATATTTTATTATGAAATTGTCAATCAGAAAAACATATCTAATTAGACATAAAATTTAAAAACATATTGCTACTGAATAGCATAAATTTAATACCGCGACTGAGAGCCGTCCAATTGAACTTTAGTAACAAATTTCATTTATCTTCACGTCTCCGAGGAATTTCATAAAATCGATCATTATCAAAATGATTTAAAGTCAGTCAGATTGTACGACCCTATTAAATGATTTTTTCGCAATCATTATTATGGAATTTCACGGATAACAAGGTAGACGTTAACTATCTTGTTGTCTTTGATTTTCGCGATTATTACACATTGAAATAAACAAGTTTGAACGGATTTAAATAGCGTATATTAATTATTTATTTTTATCATCTCGACGTTTCGAACACTTTACAGCGTTCCTGGTCACGAGTTTAATTGTATATTAATTTCGTAATTACTGAACAAGTAACTATGAAATATAGCAGATATAAAGATGGAGGTCTGACTAAAATAACTTATATTTTTATCCCGGAAATATGAGATCTCTTAAGGGAACGTTTTCTTACCAATAGCGGATATCGACATCCGCGCAAATGGAGTCGGGAGCGAGACCTACTTAATAAATTAAATAAATTCATATCTTTTTAAACCGTCTTCAATAACAAGGAAGTTCTCAATTAGACTGTACTGTTTTTGCATGTTTGTTTATATTTGTATTTCGTAATATGGAACAGTAGTTGCGGACATATAACAAGATACATAATTATATAGAGACGCCACAAAATGTTACTTATGGTGTACTTATCAGTAACGTCGACCATACATACATATTAATACCATGTAATGACAAAATATACTTGTTAAAAGTTATTCTCAGCAAGATCTTTCATTTGATGCCTATATTTCAGGCACGAATAAAAGAAAATTATCCGTCATCTTGGGTTTTCCGCCATATTGGATTTAGAATGACGTCACGCACTTAAATATGTATTGTCACCCAAACTGAACGTGTATAAAAAATCAACTAAATTAGTGAAAGATATCTTTTTTTAAAATTGATATCTGAATTTTAATAGTCTGCTATGTTAGATTAAGTGTAACGTCACATTATGTTTTGAGTTATTTTCAGCAAGCTCTTTAATTTGATACCCATATTGTAGGAATGCATTAAAAATTATTGGTTCGGCATTTTGGATATGACGCCATGTTGGATTTAAAATGACGTCACACTATTAATCATGCCTTGTCATCCAAACTAAACGTGCATACCAAATTTCGGCTTAATCGGTTAAGAGCAAGTGCCTTAAAATTGATTTGTAAGAGTCCATCCGAACATCCATACAGGGCAAGTTAAATAAAAGCTTGTAATAATAATAAGCGATGGAATAGAGACATATATAATGAACAATGGTTGTATTATTATTATTCCATTTTGGGCTGCCTTTAACAGTATCCGTATAAAAAGTATTTCAAGATAACTTTTATACTTTAATTTTACTATTTACTAAAAAAAATATACAATTCGTTTTAAAATAAAATGTTTGATAACCTTGTAGATGTTCCTAAGAATAAGTTTTATATTATAAAAACGCAATAAAGGCGATAAGGGTGAATCTATCAAGCGCCGGGAACAAAGACGGAAAAACTTCGGCAAAGGAACGTCGAGCGCACATTAGTACTCTGGAATTGAGAAATTTATATCTTCTTCGTCGTGCTATAAATGCTTATTATAAGAAAATTGATCGGATATCTTGAAAAAGAGAAAAGTAATTTCATTTTTTATTCCTATTATTAAATAATTGCCGTGTTTAATACTGTGGTTTATCTAATCTTTTTAAAGTATTACAAAAGTAATATACGTATTAAATGGTAATAATGATATTCTTATACTTTGAATAGTATTTAATATCTGGTAATATTACATTATATTCGGCTCGGTTCGATATTTACCTTATTAAGGAATATCACGCCTACTATATACATTTCCCGACAGTTGGGATAGCAAACGGATCTATACATTTATGGGACATGTCACACGAAATATCTATTTATTACTTTATACGTTTGCTATATTTAATATAACTTTTGACGTATTATATTACAGAATAGAAATAGTAGTAAATGCTGTAGTGCAGAGTGATTACACAAAACAATACCAAAACTTTTTAGCACGTTTTATACATTTTTGTTTACTTATATTTGTATCAAAATACAACGGTGACAGTTTCCTGTAATTAAAACCCTGAGTTTTAATCACATACAAAACTATTACTAGTAATAAACATAACCACTGATTTGTAATCAAGTGGTAAAGATATAAAACTCGATAATTATGTACAGCGTAATTATGTCGCGCGCTGGTTTTAAGAAGGAATTGAATTCCTAACCAAAAATCATTAAAACATCAAACAACCAGTAAATACGTGTAAATAATCACAAGATATTTTACCTAAAAACTCGGCCGTTCTTCAAAAAATAAAATTAAAAATTTCAGTGTTATTTAAGAGAAGATTTAAGATTTTAAATAAAAAAGTAATATAAGCAAATATTTTTTTCATCCTTACAGGATCCATAGCACAAAAGCAAAATGTAAGTAGCCTGATACGACCAGGTTTCCCGTTCATTACTGTGTTATCGACACCAGGAGTCGGTTTTCTGCGTCATAAATCTTAGTCGTAATTAATCATGGGCCTGACCGAGATGGCGGACCGCACGACACCCCCAAGACACTGTTTTTCTAGCTTGCGGCTTTTGTCTTTTCAGCAGAGAGCTTGGCTTCCATTATTTTATTTAAAAGAAAAATGACGCTTTTTGTCATGCATTGTTCTGCTGTAAAATAGAATATGCTTTAATGTGAAAGTAATTACTGAAATTTTCATACTGGTTGTTTAAAATGTGGTATACAATTTATTCGATTTGAAATTTATTTATTTATTTTTTTTTTATGGTTATAAAATTGATGTGTTTGATAAGTGATACATTAAAATTATCTGTTATGCCTTCCATGCATTCGTTAAGATAACAGTTATAACTTTTCAAAACTTTTCCAAAGGTTTTCCTACACAGTTTTTAAAGCCGCACGGCGTCGATGTGCATATATCAAGTGAACTACTATAAATCACACACAGTGATCACTGATCAAAGTTAGCAAAGTTTAGCTTTACGGGATATTCGAATAAATCAGTGTTCTCACCCGTGAAATTAAAACGAGATCAAAGTTTTGGTAGGTAAATCTATCAAAACTGCCAAACTGGTAGTGATTTCCACTATTTTTTTAAATGTTTGCAATTGACATCGGTAAAACTATCCAAACGAATGTAACCCTCCATATTTATGTCAGATAAATTGTCCACTATTAGTATGACACAGGACTAAAGTAACTATAATGTTATGTACTTCTCATTAATGTAACAACCGCCCGTGGTTGATGTAATCAGCCGTAAAATCTTTTTTGTAATGGCATTTATTTGCTTTTTTTATGATGTTTATCTGACTCATTTAAAGCAAATATTTTTTTTTTCACCGTAAAAATACTCGGAGATATTCTCAGATAACAAAAGTTTCCTATTTTGGAAAGGCGAGTCTATTTGCATATTGTGAACAATCAGAATAAGTACGGATCCGGTTGTTAGGGTACGGAAGACGACCGAGGAGGATTTACGGGGCTTTATTGTAAGTCCCCCGACAAACGATTATTATGAAGACGTCTCACTTTGCACACGTTCTGCTAGAACCAGAAAGGATCCGATTTTGTAGGTGTTAAAGATATAATATGTCATTAGTTTTTTTAACTTTTCTTCTTCTTTTAAGACGTTAAGAATCTGTTTTCATTTTTTAGTGTTCCTAATGAAATGTCTGTTTTAACTTTTATCATAATTGTGTTTTGGTTTAATCACTTAAATATTTTTTTGTTTTGCACTTCTTTAGACTGCTTTTTTAAATTAGTAGCTGTCGTGAAATGTTGTTAAAGCGAAATAAAATGACTTCTATTATATTTAAGGTGCTTCTAAGTCTACTTACTAAATATTTGAAATAACACGTAAATATAATTTTCACGCACATCCTGTTATATTAATCTATTAAGAATACTATAATAAAGACGTTTATTATTGTAGTAGAAGATATACTCGTATAACTTCAAAGCGGAACAAAAAATATCTTTACCTTCACTGGTGACAAAATACGTGGTTAATTTTTCATTCATCGAATCGGAATTTCGATTCAACAGAAAATCGCTGCCAGAATTCTTGCCACCATCGCACGCTGTCATGAATTGTTTAATAATAACTGATTTTAAATTTAACCCAGTTAACAGGCGATTCCACTTCGGAGAATGTATATATTTATTAAGCCTTATCATCAACCCGATAATTATATTTGTTTACTGAATTAAGTTATTTAAAAATCCAAGTTTTCGATTCGCTTGCATCATCCCATTTGTTTTAAGTGTGAATTGAACTAGTTAAGTGAAAAGGCGATTAAGATCTTTGTAAAGCATTATGTAGGTTCCGTACTTATTTTCCTAGTTAGATAATTACCTATAATAATCTAAGAATAATTTTTGGTTAAAATGTACTTAACGTACCAAGAAGTTTGCTATCTATGATTATTTATGTGACTGTTAAAATATTATAATATTTAATTATGTACGTATTGTACTACAGCATATTCAAATTTGTCAATTAATCGGGCCTCACCGTCTTCAAAATGGTTTCTTAGACGTAAAACGGTATGAAGTGTTAAAATGAATATGTTGCCAAGGAGAACAGACTATTTATGCCTACATCGGCGGGGAATAACGCCCCGGAGGCAGTACTTCATGCTATTGATATACTAAATAGGTAACACATAGCTTTAACTCCCTTTGGTCCCATTTAATACAATATTGACGTGAGGAAATTTAGCGTGCTAAGGCAAACAACAAACAAAGGAACTCAGTTTATTTAAGCTCGTAGCGCTGTTGTTAAGATATACTTTGTTAATAATTAATTCACTATCAAATAGAAGAATATCAATTTAGTTGCAAATGAAAAGCCGCTGGCGTTATTTGTTTTGACCCAATAAAGGATTTCGACGTATGAACTAGGTATAATATATTATGTTGCCACATTTTATACAAGTGATGTAACCTTTTTAAATCATTTTACGCTATAACATCCAAACACTAACTTTAATCGATGTTTTATATTCAATGCTCCAAGTTCAGGCATTGGGTGAAAGTGTCTAGTGCACGAACTGAGCAAAGTTAGTCGTTCTTCCTAACTTTACTAAGACTGTGCTGTAAATTTGCGCACGACTCACGTCCCATTTATATTGTTTTATGGTTACTTTCCTTCCCGCAGAGGATTCAACTCAGCTAGAAAATGTGGATCCGTTTCCTCTTTACGGTTTTTGTTATCCTGGGAAAACACCCACGAAGCTATTGTGATTAAGATCGACACCTCGTTTTTATTACATTGGCATCTACGAAAGTTTTCGCTCTCGCTTCTTAAAAAGTAGTCTTGTGCTTTGGTCTCATTAACGCGGGTAATAATTAGGTGTTTGTACTCGTAACTATGGTATAACTATGCAAATTAAACACTCTATGGTAATATCTTCCATAGGCGCGAGTATTCTTTTCATTAAACCTCGCATGAGAATAAATCTAAGCAAATGTCTAATTAAATGTACAAAAAAGTAGCTGACTTGGCTACTTTATTGCTCGCGTCAACAGTTATGTCATGTGTCGTTTTATACAAAAAAAGATGAAAATTTATTAACATGTAGTACGAGTAAAGTGTACTTTATAACGCTTAGCATAAAGTCTACTTAATCCCATAATGTAAAATTGGTGCCAGCGTGGCATTGGTGCCGGGTCATGCAAAGGCACGTTCAGCTAACGTGAATAGACGCAAAGCATCGTGTTTAAAAATCAGGATAATTTTATTAATATTGATTTTGGATCAGAAATGTTGAGTTAATATTACAGTATACCTATCTAAATTACACGAAAAATTTAATTTGAATTATAACTTCTTTTTATTACTTATTTCTGAATTTTTCCACGATCTCTTAATAAGTGAGTTCGAAGGTAGGTATTTTACACAATTCATTAAATTAGATTCTTTAGACATAAAGAAAGTCAATGCGATCACTAAAAGTTGGAATACCGGCTTATCCATTCTTCACAAGTGGAATTGATTCGATCTGAATCCGTTCAGTTTTCAGAACTTTGATACAAGTTACCGTAAACTTGTGGTTCGAAAATAGGTTTAACTGTTAGATTGGAAGTGTTTCCGAATAGGATAATATTTCATGCAAGTTTAAAGAAAAGACATTGATTTATACAGCAGGCACTATTACTTTAAAAAAAACATTCCCAAAGCAATTAAATACAGTACTGTACTTTCAAGTTTTTATTTTTTGCACACTTTGATGAATTTAAAAAATTATAAAGATTCGATAAAACGTTTTTGTGTATTACAGATAAAATACATTTTCTGTGGCTCAGCGGAAATTCAAAACACTCCCGTAAAATAAATATGAGACAGTGAACACTTCCCTTGTTTAATAGGTAAATAGCACACTGAGAGAAAAATGAAGTTGAGGATACAAAGAAATGCCAGTGTCCAAATAAGAAGGATCTCTTTGTTTTTGCCCCTAAAATAAATTTTCTTTTTGTCTTTGAACCTTTGGACCCATGTGTGGAGTGGACCATAAATCAAAGGCCTCTCAATAAATCTCGACTCCGACTAGAATTTTGTGTGATATTACGTCGATACTGCTTCATGTAGGTAATGACAATTTATTTGTACCAAATGATTTATATCAACTCCACCGGGAAATCCGGCATAGGTGTACATTAGATTAGATAAATACGTGTAATATTAAACAATTTATCATGTTTTTATAATATTTTACACAAATATGTTACAATATATTTAAAGTGTAGGATAATATTTTTCGGAACGATGTTTTTTTTTAATATGTAACGAGTACAGCTTGCCTTAAGGCGTAGATTTTTCTATAAAAAGCAAACCAAAAATTACTCATGCATATAATGTTTAGAAGTAGCATATTATTTAATATCACTGAGTTCTGTCTACTGAAAAACTACAACTATTACGTATTTCAGATACTCAAAGGGTCAGTAGTAAAAAGTAATATAGAGTAAAGTAGATTTTTCTCGCTTTGTCTTTGATAGTATAAATCTTTGTTCAGATAATGTATGTACCCAACAGTCCGACCCGCGAATTCGATTAAAGCGAGAATAATTTAAAATGGAACAAACAACGTCGATATCACGAGATTCCCTTCCCCTTCGATCGGAATTACTTTAATTTTTCTTAGCGAAATTAAACCATTTGTAGATGTTCAGCATTGGAAAAGAGTAAATCAATCTATACATTGAATTAGTTGATGTTGAACGGTCGATTTTGGCAATATTTTAGAGGCTACGGCGATAGAATGGCGTATTTTGCTCCCCGGCCACGTTCCCGGCTATTCATCAAGTCGGCCAGGCCATTACCGCGCCCGCCACCTGCACGGTCCCCGGCTTGTATTATGCTAGATTATTCCCGGCTTTCATTCACCGTCGCCAATAACTTGTTGAATTATAACTGAAATTCGATTGGAGAGATTTTATCGATGACGGCTTACGCTTGTATTACAAGTTCACTTAATATTAATGAATTAGACCGTTTATTTACATTGTACTGAAGTCGTTGACTCAATTATTTTTCAATTCCCGTGCTGTTATCGTTTCATTTTTCAGCGTAATAAGAATTTTTTATTATGTTATTTTAATTTGTCACTAGGTTATGTTTTGATCTTTATTCTATTATAACCTATTCTTTTAAAAATTGTATAGAAAACTTTTGTAAAATAAAATGTCTACATTTTTTACATTTTTTTGAACTTATATAAAATGTAATTATAGAGCTCTGATATATATTTTTACCAATATTTAAAACCAACCTGATATTTAACGATGAAATTATGTTTTAATGATAATTTAGTCTATCTGTGACCGCGATCGCTGTAAAGTGTTCGAAATATCGGGTTGACAAAAATAAATAATTGATAATGTGTTAATAAAATCCGCTTAAAATAGTTTTATTAAAATCGATAAGTAATTGAATTAATGGTACCTACATAAGTAGCATGATGATTGTAAATCATTCGGACAATGGAATGTTCACTGCATCTGGGCTATTCATCACACGCTGCCTTACTATTAGCGGTATCAACAACGATTAAAATGTTAACTAAGCAGCGTTTGTCTTCGCCGCATTTATAACGGAGAACTGTTTCGTATCTAATGTTTCAGCGATTTTATCGCCTGTAGTGGGTTGTTTGAAATAATACAGCGTGTTATTAATGTTCTCTTCGCACGTGCTTTGTATTTGTTTATTTTTTATTATACTTTCTTGTTTTCTTTATCACTATATTACGTTTGTAGCGGCTGGAAAATAGTGTTCTACTTCAATTTCTCTGACTTTATTGTCGTACAATGCAATATGACTAATACCAGAAAAAAATCATAAACAGGAGTTAGGTGTGTCTTTTTGTCTTATCCCGTTTTCATTTAAATTCACTCACCCTGGCAAAAACCAATTTAATTCTTTGCTCAATACAAATTTGGTCCCTTTCGTCGTAAAAGAGTCGTAACTTTTATTTTGTTATTATGTGTCACTTTGAGGTAGTGCACATTTAAAATCTGTCAACTTTTGTCAGACCCATTATGGTATTATGGTTGTCTCATGGTATTATTGTTTAAACCCGTTTTTCTGTTAAAATAAGTGTTTTACTAAATGTTTTATAATTTATAGTTTATTTAAAAAAACTATAGTTTGATTTGCGTGCAAGATATTTATTTCAATGTGAATAGTGACCATCATGCATATATAAACCATTATTATTGCTAAAAAAAGGAAAATTATTTATAATCCTTGAATTACCAATATGGCTACCGTGGCAAAAAAATATTATCTATTTTATACTTTAGTGGAATGCGTACTTACGATATTTTTTACTAGATTGCCCTTTTTGTTTTCTTTTTTTCTATTGACGCAGGGTAAATCTTCATAGATACCCGACTCCTGG
>DVXP01004693.1:0-10154 GCA_018235645.1 Junonia grisea
GCCCCAAAGTAAGTTCGAGACTTGTGTTATGGGATACTAACTCAACGATACTATATTTATAATAGATACATATATATGATATATAGATAAACATCCAAGACCCAGGCCAATCAGGAAAATATCGTTTTCCATCATGCCCTGGCCGGGGATCGAACCCGGGGCCTCCACGTCGCAAGCAGGCGTGTTGACACACACATTACACACGACACATATTACATACATGTAGGTTTTTATTTCAGATATGTATATGTCTGCCAATTTGCAGTGCAGTGCAGTAAACATCATATTTTATTGTGCGTCATATAAAAGGCATTTCATTTAACAAAGGTTCTCTTTTACAGGATAAAACATATTTGCACGGAACTTTTACAGCTTGTTTGCTTATTTATTTATAATATTTAACCAGGTAATAAATTTTAAATACGAAAGAAGTATGAAAATTCTTAAACGAATTACGCAAGGAAATATCAATTTTTAATTACTTAGTAACTTTTTTTCTTTAACAAAAGGAATAGTATAGACATAAAAGGAATAGAGTTTATTTTATACCTTTATAGATGCACTATTTTTTTTAGAGCACAAACAATAAAAAGAGCAGTCTTCGCTGAAATAATTTACTGATAATATTCTTTTGTTCGTTAAAAGTTTGAGATCAAGAAAGAAATGCTAAAACGGTTTATTTGAGATTAATCCCGAGTGTTTCTTCAGCTGAAGTAAAAATCTTTACTGTTTTCACTATTATATAATACTTCACTTAAGTTTATTATCTCAATAAAACTAAGAACTGACAATACTAAGGATATGTTGGTCTCTACCACATCATTTGAATTTATTAACTCATTCTAAAATCAATATGGCGGACCATCCAACCTAGCAGAATAGTTATTTTTGTTACGTTTCACAATATGGGTATCAAATTAAAGGGCTTGTTGAGAGTAACTTGAAAAGTAATGTAATGTCATTCTAAATCCAAGCTAGTGGAACAGTTATTTTTAATACATTTCTACAATATGGGTATCAAATGAAAGGGCTTATTGAACTTGAAAAGGAATATGACGTCATACTAAATTTAAGATGGCGGACCATCCATAGTAAATATTGATGCATTTTTACAATATCGGTATCAAATGTAAGGGCTTGTGGAAAGTAACTCGAAAAATAATGAGAAGTCATTCTAAATCCAATATGGCGGACTATCCCAGATGGCGGAATAGCTATTTTGAAGCTTTTCTACAAAATGAGTAAATGAAAGGGCTTTGTATGTGCATGCGTGTGCGTGTGTGTGTGTGCGCTTGTGTATGTGTTTCTGTGTGTGTATTATTAGATACCTATAATTTTTAAAAAATATCTCCCAAGAATTTAAGGTCCTCATGCATTGAACACGATCGGTATGGTCGGGAGTTTAATGATTTTTCTCGAATTTACACTTGTAAATTTGTTATATGTGATACTATCCAGATTTTTTTTATATTTTTAGAAGCAGTGGTTTAGTAGGTAGAGGGAGGGGAAAAAAAATTGACACTTCAAAGTTTAATATTTCGGAAACAGTTCGCCTTTCGAAAAAATGGTTTCGCCACATTGGTTTTATTTTAAAAATATTGAATTTAAATTTTAATTTAAATATTATTATTTGATTTCTCTTTACACGTAGGGAATCCACCCTGATTTTTTTATGATTTTATTATACGACTTTCTTGGCGTGATTCATATTTAAACTCATACCGAATTACAGCATTGCTATTATGGGCCTCGGAGCAAAGTCGCGGACAAACAGACAGATAGACAGACGGACATAGCGAAACTATAAGGGTTCCGTTTTGACTACGGAACCCTAAAAATATCTTCTTTTCTTACTATAACAAATATTATATAAATAAATCACTTAATTTGATTATCTCAATAATACTAAAAGCTGAGATGGTACAAAGAAATAGGATTGTCAAATGAAATAAGGTTCTCGAGAATAGAATAATAGAAGTAACTAATAAGTACTTAAAAACTCATTAATTTATAATGTCTAAGGTGAAATCCGGCAACATAGCAAATGGCAAAAAATACGTTAAAGAATTGAAGTGGTAATATAAACTAAATCGGCGTACCTAACTGGTTTCTTTTTTATTAATTTTCATAACCAAGAATAGAACGAATTGATTTCGAAAATACATAACAATCCATATTATACCATTAGGTTTATTGAGGACATTAATCAAAAACAACAATCCTCTCTATTCTCACTACTATACTTAATTTTATCATCTCAGTAATTCTAAGCTGAGTACAAGGAGAGACGTTTTAACCGCTGTTCATTCTGAATGTTTAAATGTAATAAAGATGGAAACTAGAATTAACTAACACTCATAAATCATTATATCTGAGAGTAATATTTTATAATTAAAACCTAAATTGATGTGTGTGTGAGCCGAGATGACCTGGTGTTGCGAAAACGTGGATCTTAACCAAAGGTCACGGGTTCAAACACTGGCTAGCACCGCTGGATTTTCAAGTACTAAATTTGTGTTTAAATTCATCTCGAGTTCGGCGGTGAAGGAAAACATCGTGAGGAAACCTGCATGTGCCGGAAGAAATTCTGACACATTTATATCCACCAATACGCAGTGGAGTAGCGTGGTGGATTTAGCTCCATACCTTCTCCCTCATAGGAGAAGAGGCCTATGCCTGTACAGGCTGTGTTATATCCTGGTAGATACTTAGTACGATACTCGGAGTTAGCAAGAAGCATTTGTTAACAGCTAAAGCCACAATAGGTGCTGTGGTCTGTAGTATTTTAGTAGTATTTTATTGCAAAATTATAACCTCAAGAAAGCTTGTTTCTTTGATAACGTTTTATGAATTAACCTATGGATACATATAAGTGTGTTATGGTTTATTTTCTTTTGTTTAATTGAGTTAGTTACATTGCCATATCCCCAGGGATACCCAGGTATGAAGTGGGTGAGTTCCACAATATATATCGGCGTAACTGTCGACTACAATCGCTTTTAGTTTGTTCTTGATTGATGGTAAGAGTTCTTTTTGGAAACTTGGAAATCAATTTCAAAAATGATTAAAACGCGATAGTGATATATAATATAATTACGCCTTCTCGATATTTAACCTACAGTTATATAAATTAGTTATACCTAAATGAAATAAATTATAAATATATAAGTTAGTTATACTACTATATACTTTTTTTTGCCAAAATTTACTGACACCTTTTGTATTAAAATAAATAGATAAGTAAACTTGGCATAATATGACAAGGATTTTAGCGGGCATATTTAGTATTTCAAACAACAAAGTTCAGAAGGTCTTACTTTGTTCCTTAAACATTAAAACAGTCAAGTTTTCTATTTTCCATTTACACAACTTACACAAAACACGAGATAAGCGTTGGTAAACAGCAAACATACTCAGGTAACTACGGTCTTGGTAATCTGCAAAAAAAAATTAAAAAAAAATTAGTAATCCTTCCGGCGAATTCAGCTTTCGGCAGACTTTGTGACGCCCGACGCCGATGATTAGTGATCGAAACGTCCAGGTGTTCAAGGGTTGTGTTCAGAAAATTCATTATTTTATCCAGATGTAGATTTCAATTTTGTTCAGATATGTAAATTTGAAAAAGCCATTTTGCTTATGTTTTGTAGTTTTTAGACTTGTGAGGTTTCGATATAATAGGATTTAAGCAATGGATACTAAAAGTTTTCCAATTCTAGTTTATTTAGATAAATTTAACATAACATTGAAATTCAGCCACATAACAATGAAATAGCAACTTTTTATCTAAAATTTTAATTTGTTAAAGAAATAGGCTACGCTGCCCATAAAGATAAACATTAATTATTCTTATTGTAGTCTGAAGATATTCGTAACTTAATATGATAAGCTTATATGTATATTTATCTTTATCAATTCCTGTTATTGACTGTTGCAAATAATAAGACACTCGTTACCAACCCTAGAGCTAGTTAAAAATTATCAATTTATCTTTTGCGATCGCCATTCCGTAGAAGAGGATTACTGTACGCTATTACTGCGTTCTAGGAAGGTAATGCCAGGTAGTCGATTCCGAGGTGTATTGTTCAAAAAATTGCTTGCAATTCGATCATCAAAACACCACCATATGAAAACCAACCCTATTTCTTCCACATAAGACTAATTTTCAAAACGATTGTCGTGTTCAAAAAAATTCGGTCAATATTATTATCGATTCATGTCAAAATTGGCGTAACTCTTTTAATGCTAAGTTGATTTACCGTTACCTATGAATGAAAAGTAATAATTTAATTATGAATGGCAGGTCAGTAGTGCGAGGTTTATTTTCGCAAATGAGGGTGGGTGGTCTATAAATTAGCTGCATTATGATATTATATTGAATATTGTTCTGACGTTGTATAGTTAAAAATATTACTCCCAATATGCACGACTGTAATGTATAATTGCATTAATATTAGGTATATTAGTAAGAGTCGACATCAATTAAATAATTCAATTACAAGTAAAATACTATATAAGTATACTTATAAAATATTATACATACATTAAAATTTAACGATGTACCTATGTACATAATTATAGTAAAGAGATTTATCACTGATACTGATTCATCACGATATCCTTTAAACGACTTGAAATTTGCAAGGACGATTCTTTCTGATGTATCCCAAAGGGGGTAAAAGGAAATAAAAACGTTTATACGCAAAGTATATATAGTAAACGCCCTGGTGTAGTGGTGCTGAATGCGCTATTAACGCCGGTTCGATCCCCGCTCGGGGCGGATGTTTGTATTTATATAAACATTCGTTTCTAGGTCTGGTCCTTGTGGGTCTACCCATCGTGCCTCAGAGAGCACGTAAAGCCGTTGGTCCCGGTTGTTATCAAAAACACCTGATAACGATCGTTACTCATAGTAGGTAATATTCTAATCTAAATGGTTACTGGCTTGAACTTTGGGTTGCGGAGGTCAGACGGCAGTCGCTGTGCTTAAAAATCAGTAACCTGTCAAAACTTAGGCTAGACTAAAGCTGACCCTGGTTAAGTCCGGGAAAAATGCTAAGAAGAAGAAGCAAACAACAAAAGTTTTAAAAACATTAGTGGCCTCTCTGTGGTCAATTTTGACCATGAGATCTTTAAAAGATAATGAATATTTTCTTTCTTATAATTTATATTCGACAGTTTGATAACGGATAGTATTTTAACACAAAAATATTCCATATATATGTATCATTGTCATAGTAAGTATATTTTATATGAAAATATATAAAAACATTAGTTTTTGAATGCTCATCCACATAAACTTTAACTACCTAGGGCAATATTTATTTACGCTTCCGTCCGCAGAATTTTTGTAAAAATGGATACCTATAAAGTTTTCGCTTCACGTTCAAAAATAATGATTTCATGTTGTCAGACGATCCCTTTCCACTTTACTATATGTACATATAGCTTTAATAGCCTTATTATCTGATGACTTCATTGTACTCACGCCTACGCAACTACAATTTAAATAAAAATCCCTCCAAATTTAAACACAAAGACCAATAATTAGGTCCGATAATAAGGCTTCATTTATCGTACCCGACCTGCTATGTAAATGGTTATGATAATGTATTAAAATTCAACGTAAATGGAGAAGAATATGTGGAGTCATGCTTTTCGTTAGCATTCATCCGAGGTGGTTCCTGAGCCGTGGAACCGGTGTACCGAGTGACGCGGGCGTGGAATGATGCGGCAAATGTCTTCAGCTTAGGTGAAGATAACTATGAAGGTATGAGTAGGAATACCTGCGTCTTGGCGTATATCCAGGTAATGAGTTACATTAGGTGTGAAAATAAATGACTCATTGGATTTGACAAAGCTGCAGACCGTCAGTATAGATAATTACAATTGTTTGTATTTTTCATAAGTGACTAAAAGTGAAAATATCATTGGACTACTTTGTCAATTTTATTAATTTATTGCCTAATTAACTTGGTGAGAACATGTTGATCAGAACTGAAGGTCGGAGGTTCAAGTTTTGACTAGAACTCCTGAATTTTTAAGTGCTTTTGTGTTTAAATTGATCTCGTGCTTGGCGGTGAGGGAACCATCGTGAGGAAACCTGTATGCGCTGGAAGAAATTTTAAAATATGCATGTGTACAATCCGCAATGGAGCAGCGTGGTGGATTAAGTTTCTTAGCCTTCTTAATAGGAGAAAAGGCCTTAAGTCAGCAGTACTAAATTTGCAGGTTGTTATTTTACTAATTTCAAAAGTGTCGAGAGTATTCATTAATTGTTAATCATAAATCATTTTTGCCCGACTTTGTCACAGGGAGGGTAATGTTTTTTTAGCGTATTTATGTACATACACATACATATGTATGTATGTACATAAATACGTACCTACCTATGTGTGTGATTATGTTTGTCAAAAACATATCAATTCATAAATCGGGACAATGTTTTCTCAATAAAATTTTGTTATTATATGTTATAAAATAAAATAATTGAAGTTAAAAAATCTGTTATTTAAAAAAATTATTTTTTTAATGCTGTGACGTTTTTATGTCACAAAATAAAACTGTTATTCGGAATATATCGCTTAGAAATGTTTCATGTGGGGCTTTCGCGGGTTTGCGTAAACGTCTACCGAAAAGCGGTAATATTTTGTGACGCACAAAAGTCACAGCTCTAAAAGATCTATTTCCAAGACAATAGTCCCCCGTGTACACTGTTTATAAAACTTTAGATTAGGTAATAATAATAATTAATACAAAAAGTTTTACTTCCTCTAGTCATCTATTTTAAAATATGTAGGCATCACATTTTCCTCTTTAGATAAACCTTCGAAGATTTTTCAAGACTGATTAATTTTACTTCAGTTTTTCGTTTCATTTTTAGGTTCAATTTTCAAATATTCACGTCCTAAATATTTTCGTATTTGCTTAGGTCCGTTCGTAGTGGGTTCAAATTACGAAGCGGTGCTAGCAAAGAAAACCAATAGCCTAGTTTCACGCCACCAGTTTTATTGAAAAGAACTAGGTATACGCGCGCATATTTAGTTTTCTTTTATTTCAGTGTACAATAGCGGAGCATGTTCTTTTATAGCTGTCTACGTACAGTTTATATTTTGTCTAAAGGTGTGAGGAATATGTTTATACTTTATAGTAAGAATTATTATATTTTAGTAAGTTTTATATATTATTAAGCTGTTATATATTATTGTTGCTGTATAGCTCTTATCTGCCAAACGTTAATCGAATGATATCGTCAAGCGGTCGGGCTATAGTTTTTAAGACAAAGGAACGGGATCGGCGATGACCTTCCTACCTGTGAAGACATACGCTGCCGAGACGTGGACACTGATAGCTGGGCTGTCCACAGATTTAAAGTCGCTGAACGTGCTATGGAGTGAGCTATGCTCGGAGTCTCTCTGGAGGATATTTTTTTTCAAGAATTTGTGAGAGAACTAAAGTAATCGACGTAGCTCCCAACATCAGCTAGCTAAAGTGGTACCTAATGGGCCGGCCACGTTTGTCACAGGACCGAAGGCCGTTGGAGCGTCATAACTACGTTTGCCAAAACACGGTCTCCTAGAGTGGTCTCCTAGACAACATACGCAAGGTTGCTGGAGTGGGCTGGACGAGGGTTGCGGAGGACCGGGATGTTTGGCGCAAACTTGGGGAGGCCTATGTCCAGCAGTGGAATGCGATTGGCTGACGACGACGATTTTTTTTTCCGAACTAAACCGCAAACGGAGTTTAGTAACCACAGAGTAAAAATAAATCCCTCAAAGAAAAAAATAGAAAAGGGTTTTAGTTAAGCTTTCCTAATACCTATTCATCAGAAACTGTCGTTCTTTTTTGGTACAATTGTTTTATTTATGAAAAAGGAATATGGTCCTTAGTTAGTTAGTTGTATGTATTTTATCAATCAAGAAGATGTTTCAGAAATATATTACAATATTAAATAGAAATTAAGCTGATAAATGTCTAGAAAGAAGAAAAAAGAGAGTCGTTGTGCAAATTAATAGTAATTTAATATATGATTGCATCGTTGCAATACACAAGTGTAAATTTTGAAAATTCATTAAACCCCCGACATCGTATTTAATACGACTCTCAATAAGCCCTTTTACTTGATACCCATATTGTAGAAATGCATCAAAATAATTATTCCGCCATCTGGGATAGTCCGCCATCTTAGATTTAGAATGACGTCATATTACTTTTCCAGTTACTCTTAGCAAGCCCTTTCATTTGATACCCATATTGTAGAAATGCAATAAAAATAACTGGATGGTCCGCCATATTAAATTTAGAATGACGTCACATTTGATCGTATATTGTCATCCAAACTAAATATGTATGCAAAATTTCAGCTCATTCGGTTGAGGATATCTGTTTCAAAATTGAGTAGCAAAAATCAACCTGAAAATACTACATCCATATATTGCAAGATAATCTCGAAACAGCTGAACCGATTTTGATATAACATATATAAGAACCACCGCTAGAAAACCCTCTTTTAGAAAAAAAACTAGATGAAAATCCGTTCACCCGTTTACCTGCTACAATGCCACAGACAGACACACAGACACACAGATAAACTTAGCGGTCAAACTTATAACACCCCTCTTTTTTGGTCGGGGGTTAAAAATACAAAGTGAATTGTCTGTAGTGATGTTACTTTGACAACTGTTATTAATATTATTTGTTTTTCTTATTTAGCAAATTATTTCGTGAGACCAAATTTTGAAATCAATTTTTCTTTTTAACAGGTAATTTATTTCTTTCTATATACACGTAATGTACAAAAAGGTGGCCCAATATGGTTTTATTTTTGTATCTGATGATGATTGATGAAACAACTTTAACTTTGCCAAATTCCGCACTCCATTTGTAGAATTTTCGTATAAAGGGTTATAAAGTCTTCATATTTATATGTATATAAAGACATCATTGACATAAAATCTACTTACAATGTTTCTGCCAGTTGAAATTGTGCTGTATCTCATGTCGCATGCCCCTCCACAGCTTCTTGACTATCAGGGAGTATGCGAAGGACATAATGAAGAAGGGGATCAGCAGCAGGGCTGCATCCAGTCCAAGGTTGAATGCCCTCTCCAGCTCCAGCCCCGTCCATACTTCTCTGCATTTGTATGCTGTTGAGAGACGCAAGATTTTATTAATCAGGTTTTGCCCATAATTCCAGACGTGTTATTCTATATTGAAAAATAATAAAAAAAAATTAAGTTCATACTTTATTTTATTAAGGAACTTCGTCATTTAGTGAATTTTTAAGTTCTTCCTTCTCTTTGAAAGGAAATAGTTCCCAGATTGTTGTCGTACAATTTTATTAAAATAGTTTTGATGATTGCAGTTTTTAGTCAAATCACCTGAAAAAATGTAAGTATAGGGTTCTTCTTCCTCCCATTTTTCCTGGACTTAACCAGGACCTGCTTTAGGGTTCTATTAAATAAAATTGGGTTCTAGTTGAGTTTTAGTTTTGAATTTGATGGCCTCTTTTGATAGCATATATTTTTTTGTGAAACTCGAGAACATAATTTTTTTTTATGGTTGAAAGATTGTTTGTATCTGTCATCATTTTCAAGAGAACGAATTTCGAATGTACGAACTACTCGGGATAATGTACGCCTATTCGGGACATCATTGCTTTGTTTATAACTGGAAGTTTTTAAATTAATTAAGAATTATGTTCGCCTCATTACATCTTTAGCAGCATACCTATTATATTAAAAAGGAAACTGATCTACTAATCAATAATAAGAAATTTACTTTACTAATTCGTGTATATATTGTTTAGCGGAACTATTTGGAATACATGATTCGGTGGTTGTCTCATGACGGTTGTTGATGTCAAGATAGAGGTAATAGCGATGTAGGATTATCATTGTAAGGAGTGTTGGCATAGATAGATGTCTAATGAACAGTGGTTGTATTATTACCTTCTGGGCCGCCTTTAACAGTAGATATAACGCATTTGTATGTAAAATTGACAAACAAATATGTCAAGAATAAGCTTGTATACATTTATTGTATATTATAAATCTGATTAAAATATACGTTGAATTTAGATGACGACCTCCGTGGCGCAGCGGTCAACACGCCTGCCTGCGACGTGGAGGCCCCAGGTTCGATCCCCGGCCAGGTCA
>DVXP01004694.1:0-10153 GCA_018235645.1 Junonia grisea
TTTTTGTTCCACATTTTGCTGGATCCGCGCTGGATCCAGCTGGATTTAGGTCAATCCAGCAAGAATCCAGCTGGATTCAAAACGCCGCTGGATTGCAATCCCTAGATAAAACATTTTATCATAAAAACTTAAGATTTCATCTTCAATCTTTATACTATACTGTCAATATGGTTATATTAATAATTTGTTAACAGGTTTATCTTGCTGGTAAAGGGGATGGGAACATACGCTATTATGAAATTGTGGACGAGCCGCCTTACATACATTTCTTGAACCAATTCTTGTCTGGAAATCCGCAGGTAAAATAATACAAGATTTTTGTCTTGTTTTCTCATTTTCATCTAATTCTGAAATTAACTTAATGAAATCATAATCACTCACCAAAATCAATCACTGAAGTAACTTCAATTATTATGCAAATGGTCTTCTTTCAACTATTTTGTTTAAATTATATATTGTTCTACGTCAAATTTATTGCTCGAAACAAATCACTTTTAGTGATCGGGCCTCTGCTTGTTTACATTATACATCAGGACATTATAATTTCGACCTCTCTCCGTATTTCTTAGTACATAATAAAGAATATTTAATCTGCTGTCGCTCGCAGCGCGGGCTGGGCTTCATGCCGAAGCGCGGCGTGAGCACGGGCGCGTGCGAGGTGTTCCGCTTCTACAAGCTGCACACGTCGCGCGGCCTCTGCGAGCCCATCTCCATGATCGTGCCGCGCAAGTCCGACTGCTTCCAGGTGCGCACCGCACCACATCACACGATTAGTGGCGACCTTAATATGATGTCAGATATATTTGTCATTAAAATCATTTGATTTTGAATTAAGTGATTTCTATATATAGAAAAAAAAATCGCTATTAGTTAGTTGATCAACATAAAACGTCAAAAATAATATATAGAATTTTATTTTACTTGCTTGACACGTGTGTTACGTGTCAAGCAAGTAGAATAAAATTAAAATCAAATATTTTACATTTCTTTAAAAAGGGACACTATTGCTTACTTTGTTTGGTCACGATCACTTTAAAATGCTTAAGTTCTATACATCGAACTACCTTTATCTTGATCCATATGGACCAGCTCAATCCAATATTTAATGTGAAAGGCCTTTATCCGGCTTTACTTATATTTCGATATAGACTCATACTGTAGCGTATAGATCTTACAGTGTAATCGTTTCCGCAGGAGGACCTGTACCCGGACACGGCGGCGCCGCAGCCGGCGCTGAGCGCGCGCGACTGGCTCAGCGGCGTCAACGCGCCGCCGCTGCTCATCAGCATGAAGACCGGTACGCGAGCCATACACGTGATCATTTTTTATTTAAAATAAATCAGACTTCTTTGGAGATTATACCCAAAAATGCGATGATCACTAAGTATCTACTGACCCGTTTGCCGTGAAACTTTGCAGGCGTAAAGTTATAAGCCAATATTAAATAATGGGATATTTTCAATCTCTGAAGAATAAACAGTTTCCTGAACAGTAAAGTGGAACGGCAATTTGTTTATTTAAAACAATAACTAGTAATACAATAAATACAAATATTCCATGTACCAGGCGTAACGATATCGACGCACAAGCCGCGCACGAACAAGGACGCGCCGGCGCTGCAGCCGCAGGACGCCAACAACCGCAAGAAGTTCGCCTTCCTCTCGCGCGAGACCACGCCCGACTACCGCCCGCTCGCCACCTGGCAGGGCAACCACGACAACGACGCCGCGCAGGTATACCTCTACTCATATTAAATATATAAAAATCAAAATGCAGTAGAACGCCGATTATCCGAATTTATTGGGACCGGGATCGATTCGGATAATCCAAAATTCGTATAATCAGACATATACTGGTAATGAAAAAAAACGAAGTGTCACACGTAGAAGTAACATCTTTTAGTTCAACAAATACAGTTCTACAATAACATTCACTTGAACATCTCGATCAGAGTAAGTTGCAGTCTCATTAAAGCCTGCTTTAATAAAAATTCACGACAATAACAAAGGCATAGTGAAACAAAAAAAAAGTGCTTATATCAATTACACTTAAGACAGATTCGGATAATTGACGATTCTGTTAATCGGCGTTCTACTGTACAAATATTTAGCAAAAGGCTACCAAAGGTGCCGACGAACGCAACAGTCACCATAACCTCGGAAAAGAATCGTAAAAGGCCACCTTCTACGACCGCCATTATTTTCCGAGGTAATCCGAGCTCTCCATACACGGATACAGCTCCTTGACTTTGTTATTTAAACGGTCGAATTCACGAAGGCCGTCACTGGCAGGAGTTGAGAGAGCGAGAGCTGGGTGTTCTCCTGGTCGACAATCTCTCCACGTCGACGCTTTTAGTGTGACTTTACGCGTAACCTCGCGCAGGTCGTAGACGAGGCTCCTTTCAGTTTACAGGAGCGGTCAGCGACCTTTTAATGGCCGCCAAACTATTTGTTGGAAATGCAGACACCAAGTTTTTCTGTGAGAAGTACATGCATCCCACAGCTCTTCAGGTCCAGAGAGGCTCCTCCTTAAGCTCTTCCTTACTCCTCCCCCCACGCCAGGTCCTTCAGGTGAGGCGCAAAAAAATCGCTTGCCCGACCCTGACCCTTGGGATTTAGTGCGATTCAGCGGTATTTTTCGCACGTTTTCAGGGAGCGCCACATGAAGGTGACTGACGTGCTTCCCTATGTTAGCTACTTAACGTATACGCTACTTAACACAATACATACCAAAATTTTATTCTTCGAATGTAGAATTCTGAACAATATATAAAATGTGTACAGGTGCAGGTGACGGAGAAGTGCCAGAAGACGAACGCGAACCAGACCACGAAGTTCCACCAGCTGCAGCGCATGTTCGGCAAGCAGGCGGACGCGGCCGAGCCCGTGCCGCTCTACAAGCAGATCAACCAGGGCGACGTCTTCAACACCGAGCATGAGGTACTGTGTTATACCGACCGAGCGTGTTCGATACACAGCGCATGTTCGGCAAGCAGGCGGACTACAAGCAGATCAACCAGGGCGACGTCTTCAACACCGAGCACGAGGTACTGTGTTATACCGACCGAGCGTGTTCGACCTTAACGGGCATTTATCGGCGTGTTTCCTCAAACATACGAGTTGAGTCTGTGTCAAAAGGCACATTTCAATAAACGAAAACGCTAGTCTCTAAATCGCCCTTAAATTTATTAAGCTCGATTTTATTAAACAATCCCCGTGATACGTGCTGGCAGAATTTTTAGAAAAAAATCTAAAAAATGATGTTTAAGCACATTAATAATTAAATTTTTTGTTGAATTAATATGAAAAAATATAGACTCTAAATAAGTTTTATGTCATAATTAAAAAAATTTTAAACTCGCCGGTGACTGGTACGACCTAGATGGCAAAGTCAATGTCAGTTGCCTGCGTGTGGCACTCAATAGATGAAAGTAAAATAACATAAAGACACAAAACTAACACAAGATAAAATCTTCCAGCTGCGCCTCGCCTTCAACCGTCAAGGCGAAGAGCTGAGGATCGTGAAGCGCCAGCTGCAGAACAGCCAACAGCGCGTGCGCGAGCTCGAGCAGCACATCGCGTCGCTGCAGGCGCGCCTCCAACACGAAACATAAGCCGGGCTCACAGCCCGCTGAGCAGCGCACTGCGGTGCATTGAGACATGGGATTAGTAGCGTAGCTAGGGGAGGCGCTGGCTGGGCGGTCCCACATCATCATTTATACAGGGTGACACCCACTTAGGAAAAGTGCAAAAATGTGTGTAAAAGTGCGCAAAATTAAGGAGTAAGGGTATAAATTCTTTATCAAACTTTAACGTTTCCCCACGTGTGAAATAATTCAAAAATAATAAATTAACTCTATAAATTCTTCTTAATCCTAAAAGAAGAGAGGTACAAGTTTGATTAGACGGATTCCTAAAAAAAAGCCTCGTCCGTAAGTGCGTGACAAAAACAGTAAAAAAAGTAGTTATGATGGGTGCGACTTAGATCTGCATTGCTAAAAACAAGTCAGCATAGGGAAAATCCGAGTCCGCTCCGTCTCCCCTGCTAGCTCCGCCACTGAGATTAGGACCGCGTGTTCCGCTACTCGAGGCACGTTTCGACAGCGCGTTTTCTTAACAGCGCTACCCAAGAATGCGAATTAGAAACGCAACACTACCCCGTAAATTTCCGAACAAACGCGCTCCAACGGCGCTGCCGAAACGCGTCTAATAACCAGCCTAAGCTAAGCTGCCTAATGCTTACATCGACCTTGCTAAATTTTTCTCAGATCTGGTTCTTAGAAATTTATAGTACATAAAAATATATAGTTATATATAGTTCTGTTTGAAAAATGCCTTAAAATTTGACGAAATATAAAAATATTTTTTATTAGCTATTCGAGCATGATTGGTTTTTATATAACGAATTTAAGTTCTGAGGCACGATTTAAGCCTTTCACTCAAATGATATCTAATTGTCGAAAATATTAGTGATTTTTTTTATCCATTGCAAATAATGCATTGGAATAAGTATGAAATAATTTTTACAGTAACAATAAAACGATGTATAGAATATCCAAAAAATGCAATTTTAAGCTTAAATCTACTATTTAGCAGTAGTGCCAACTTAAGTCGAAGCTTTAATTCGCTTGTGCAACAAGCCAACACTTGATGTATGGTTTATTATGGGTTTATGTAACTAAAACTCGGGTTTTGTAAGATGCCGGTGTTCGTATTTAAATGACCGCTTAATACCAGAGTAATGGTATTAATGATGAGATGTTTCTATAAAAGAAATTAAACATAGTTTTCGCCAACGTCACGTCACTAATCAAATTCATTAATGTTATTGATACCTTCGTCATACTGCGCTGTCACTTGACGTCACCGTTATCTTAGGAAACCAGTGCAATTGGAAGAAATGCAAAAAAATCCTTTGTATAGTGATATACAGCAGATTATATTCTCCACTATTCTATTTGAAATGATAGTTTTATTTAGAATTTTATTACACTTGCTGCTAGCAAGCAACTCTTTCAGGTTCATACACAAAGTGTTGACCAAAATATATCCTTATTATTTTATGCTTTGTGTACTTGTGATAGTTTAGCTCTGTTTGATAGACACTGGGCGAAAAACGTGGGTTGTTTTGTTCTATGTCATTGTCTTTTATAGTTATTATACTGCTTTATGTATTCATGTTTCTTGAATAATCTTGAATAATGAATAGTTATAATAATGATTGTAACGGTTGCATGCAAAGTCACTATTATTCGCATATTCGTTAAAAATATTTATTCATTTGATTATATGGAAACGCAACAAAGTTATTGGATAAAATTGCTTACTATAATAATGTTAGGAGCATTTACGCAGCCGTTTTCATGGCATGTGTAAAAGTGTTTTCGTAAAAACTTTGAAGTATAAACTCAATAAATATTACATATTGCCTGGGAGCAAAATTTTCATTCCATTTTTACGATTTTATTTAGGTTAACGAATTTATATGGCCTAATATTTTGTATTACAATAAAATTAGGCCTATCAAAATGAGGCTTTGCAGTTGTGATTATTCCATGACCATGAAGTGATGAATATGTATTATTTGACATTTTACAAATAATTTGTAGTTTTTCTCACTATTATTATTATTATTATTAGTTTTTTTGTGCAATGATTGCACCATAGTTTTATAATTCCTTTTATATATGACATGAAAATTTTGATGTCTTTAATTCAATATTGCTTTGAGCACTATTTCGAAATGCACATGATATAGTTTATTCCCAGTTTTATTATTAAGTTTTTTTGTTAGTAATTTAGTCTGATTTACAATTATTGTTACCTGTTAATTTTAAATACTGTTTGTTCCTTTTTTATGTGACAATTTTGTATGTGTTTGATTTAAATGTAATATTAGGATAATTAAGTTTTTATCTTTTCATCTGTATTTTTTACGACAAACTGTCATCAAAGTCAGTTTTGGTATTCATTTACTATATCGGGAACAAATAATTCTATGTAAAGATAATCACTGGTTGATTAAAAGGTTTCATATATTTTGATCATTTAAATGATATCGTAAAAGATAAGTCTTCTTTTTTACCAGCAAATAGGATAAAGCTAGTTTTACAGTAGTTTCCAATCACTATACATGTGTCTGTATCAACTTGTAATCTGCATAAAAATGTACTGCCAACATCTATTTAAAAATAAAGTGTACAAAAAACGTTACCTGAAATTTTTGTACATATATCTATATTGTATTGAAATTAAATTTGATTTAGTATCTTTAATGTGAATTTTAGTGTAGGTGCTACATCCTGAATCAGCTTTTTGCTTTTATGAAATTTAGAATATTGCTTGAAATGTAAACCACAATAATTGTAGTAAGCTAGCTTTTGTTTAAGAATAAATGTCTTTACTGCAATGTATGATTTATAAAAAATATATAAACAAGGAGATTCATAGTAAGGCTTTGTAAGCAAAAATATAGGACATAAACTCCTTTTTGTATTCAACTGCACACCTATACTTATTGATGACTATACAAGAAATAATAGAGATCATTTAAATTGAAATGTTCTCGAAAATTAAAAAAGGATGTAGAATATTTTCATACAGTAGTTTATTACATTCCACTTAAGCATCGATATTAGGTAAGTGAAATGAATCAAAAGTATTATTTCATATAAGCTAAAATAGTAATTTAGTTTTGTGGCTAAGTCTATGTTAATATTTATTGTGTATTTTTATATTATGCTTGTGTAGCACAAATTTTCAATAAATGTTTGAACATTTATCTGTTGTTTGATGCCCTATTCTATTTGTAGCAGCTTTAAAATTAAAACCAAAAATCAAAATGAGTTGACAGAGTTACAAAAATAGGTACATTCAAAACAAAATAATTCTATAAATATTTTATTAAATTTGTAAGTCTTGATGTCTTCTAAAATACATGGAATGTCAAATTGATAGTGGAATACTTACAAGAGGTAGTACAAAATAATACAATTAAGAATACTTAAGGCATAAAATCGCAGTATAAAAATGGCTTAAAAATTTAACATCCATTTAGATATAAATAACACAAGTAAAACATATGCAGCTGATATTTGAATGCTTGAAGCCCCGTTGCATCCATCTGTGTCACATGTAAAAATGCACGTCCGGTATTCCAACTTATCTCCAGGCTGCTGGACGTAATTACAGTAGTTTCCTAAATCCTTAGATGAACAATATCTCTTTGTGCCAATACCACCTAAAAATTGAACAGATGATATTAATATATTATATTTAATATTCACAACCAAGTCATGCATTGAACATAAACAATTCTATACTACATATATTATACTGCAGTGTGTATAATGCTAACTTTAACTTGCACAGAATACCAAATTTGAAAGGACTCTCCCTTAGCAAAAGATAAAATTCTGTAAAGATATTACAAGTGCTGACAGAAAGTCAGGCATGTTTTTGTCCCTCGATGTAACTTTACATTGCAAGTAAAAACTGTCCTTAATTTACCTTAACATGGGTGTTTGGATTTGCAAAGGTAAACTTTGAAAATAAGATTCTATTATGTAATTCACTAAATTGAAAATATTAAATATAAATATAATTAAAGACTGCAAGAGCAGAAGAACAGTTTATCTGCAAAGTTGAGATATTCAAAATTCAATGTTTTTGCTTTCCCATTAAAACATGTTTCGAGGCGTGGAAAAACATCATTACCTTAATTTTTTAAACAATGTTGGTTAAGCTCTTTTTATTCTCAGGGCCTCGTTTAAATCTATGAATCTGTTTTAACTATTATTTTTTTTAATTCCTTAACAAATAAATTGTAAAATACAATGCAAAATATTGTTTACTCACCAAAACCAGAAAGGATTCATGTTAGTGACCAACAGTACCCAGTGCTGTAAATCTCAAAAAACTAATTGTGCATTTAGTGATATAATATTTACAACATGCATACATAGGTATTTAAAATCAAAGCCATTATAACATTAGTATACTTTTCCTGTTAGAACTTGTAATATATATTTTTTTAATTGTTATAAATGTGGTAGCATTTAGCAATCTGCTGATTGGAGTTCACACAGAAAACAGGTAAAAAATAATATCACTTTTTTAATTTGTATCTTTCTTCAGATGCTACCAAAGTTTATGAGAAACAATGATCACTTAACTAACATAAGGTAAAAAAAAATTGTTGTGCTGTTTGTCTAATATTATTTTGTATTAAAAATATTACTTATATATTAAACTGATTAAATATTGATAGCATCATGTTACACCCCAACCCTGAGTAACATGCAAGTCTTAAGATCAATAAAAATAAATCACAAGCCTCCTTGAAGGGACAACAATGGTGTAAGTTTTCAAAAATACTGTAACCCTTTAATGTTACCAAATTGTTGGTTTTAGTCTTGGTAGCTTTATTGAGAATTTGTTGTGTGTCGTGAAGTTGTTGTGAATCAATTACTTGATTGTTGACTAAAGAGCACAATAATGCTGTATTATGAATATTGTCTCAAGCCTAAAGCCTTTTCTTACAAAGTGCAAATTATGCTCCACACTTTTGCTAACACTTTGCTTTTTTTTACACTTTTGCTGTCAAAACTAAAATCAAATTTAAGCTGTGTTGATGTGAATATTTTTAAGTGCATTTAAAGATGAAGCATGTTATCAGTTTGATCAACACCTGTCAATTTAATACAGTATTGTGCATCAAATACATAATCGCATGGAGTGGCCTTCAGTATCCCTCCGTCCAAGTTCATAAGCCCATCACTACATTCCAATGTGGATGAGGAATTACATTGGAAACATTCTATACCTTTAACTGAGATTAGATTTATTAAAGAAGAAAATAACTGTACAAATGAATAAAATTAATTAATAATATAAATAATGCAGAAAAAGCACTACACCTACAGTTATAAAAAGCAAAATTAATAATTATTAAGCCCAGTCGGTCACTGTTTGATATTCAACCATAATTTAATTCAATAATAATCTACCAAAATTTAATTTGTGTGTAAAAAATGTGTTCAAGAATTAAATCTATTGCAAGTGGGTTTATTATTGTTATTGTAATGTGTACATTTACTTATTATCTACTACAAATTTGCTTTACGATATATTGAAGAACCCTTAATCCACCGAGATCATGATATTAGTTGATTAGTTATAAAATTAGAACATAGATTTGTTAACCTACCACCAAGATTGGATTAATTAATTTTAACAATTAAAATACTTTTATATACCTTCAAACCTGCCCACATGTTTAATGCAATACTGGGCATCGTGTATATCTTTGCAGTCTTGCGGAATTAAAGCTGTATCTGATTCTAAATATTCATTACACTCAAAAGGATTATTTGAGTCAGTTCCAGAACACTGATAACAACTTATAGAGTTCGCTACAATATATTATAACAATATTAAAACAAAATTAAGATAATTAAAAAATAAATTGCAAATAAAAATAAAATAAATAAAAAGGGCGTGTTTCTCATTTGCCAATACCTGATTTTAACGTATTTGTCGTCAACATTACAAATAGCAAACATTTTGCCGTAGTAGTATACATTGTACTTTTCTTAGTTTTATTTATTTCAGTCTTTAGTATTATTTGAGCTTTTACCTATAAATATTTTTATTCAAAATTTCACAAATTATAACTAATTAAAACGACCTAAACAATATCAAACAACCCAACCCAAGCCGTCAAGTGTCAACTGTCAAGCAAGCACAAGCTGCGTGACCGCCTGACCGGTGAACCGGTGATTGTGGACCTTTTATAATGGACAGGGGAAAGTCAGCATATTTGAGATATTGCAGGTAATGTGGAATACCTCGATATCTGGAAAAGTATAAAGTTATAAACGCTATCATCGCTTCTTTCCCGTAAGCATAATGTATCTAATATGATACACGAATCTATCAAATTTAAAAATAAGACCTTAACTCAAAATTCTGGATACCAGAAACAAGAAAATAACGAGCCTTTTTTGAATAATTTTTACGTAACAACTAACAAGGTAAAAAAAAGTTACAAAGCCAGTACATATCCCACTGCTGAGCATAGGCCTCTTCTCCTATTAGGGAGAAGGTATGGAGCTTCATCCACCACGCTGCTCCACTGCGGATTGGTGGATATA
>DVXP01004695.1:0-10152 GCA_018235645.1 Junonia grisea
GAAATAAGTAGGTGAGTCGCCTCCTCTAAGGATGCATTTCGAGCGAGCATTCTAAGAGTGATTTTATTAGACAGAAACAAGGAAAGAATGCTTTATAGTAGGGGAGCCCAAGCGGGGATTTTTGCACTCGAGCGTGTTAATCATATGGGGTGAAACCCTGCTTCCTATAATGTACCCCTATCATATATGAAAACTTAATGTTGGTGGATTTGCTTCAAGCTGTTCAATTAAAGAAATTCCTCCATGTAATTGTCAAATTATGGGCGAAACAGGACGACAAAGACATCAAGATGAATCCTTTGAATCGAAATCTGACGCGCTACTTCAAGGTATATCAAGATGTCGATTATTTTTTGCATTTTCAAACATCAGCCATGACTTAAGGTCCCATTGAAATCGTCAGTATTTTAAGTAGGCGTTATTAGAGGGTTCACTTAACATCTATCCAACCCTATCAATATCTGACGCGCTCGAATATTTCCGTGTGATATTTCGTTTCTTTTCCATTTTCGGAACACTGTACAAACTCCCCCCACCGGTAAAATGTAAAACATCACATTTTTTTTTAGTTTAGCATTTAATCTTCAAAATCCAATAGGTCCTCACGACGCTCTAGTAACTGAAAATTTAGCATCCCGGGCTCCCCTACTATTATGCCTGTTTACACTTAAATAATTTAATCGAATGGGGCTAGCACGATCATTCACTCGTCTGGTGTAAATGCACCCTAAGTGTTCACTGTGGCCCATTGACATTTGGAGCACAACCTTGCTTATTTACACATAAAATATTTTATGTTAAATTTAATGTTAAATTAATCTATACTAATATTATAAAGAGGAAATATTTGTTTGTTTGTTTGTATTGAATAGGCTCCGAAACTACTTGACCAATTTCAAAAATTCTTTCACTGTTGGGAAGCTACGCTATCTCCAGTGAACATAGGCTATATTAAATCTTTAAAAAGTTGGGATTACCGTGCGAAGCCGGGCCGGGCTGCTAGTTGTAATGATATAGTGGCTTATCGTGTTATCTCTGGATCTTCTTTTTTTTTGTTGACGCAGGGTAAATCTTCATAGATACCCGACTCCTGGGGGGAGGCCGGGTTATATGAGATTGCACTCATTAAAAACCCCCGGCGATGGAGGCTACGGGATCGCTTTCGCAGCATGTCCACGGCCTCTCCCGTGCGTTGCTCCGCTCGTGGCTTGCGGAGCCGCCCTCCCCACACCCCTCGCTGGTGCGTACACTTACAGTCCGGGCCATACCGGACTGCGATCCTCGGTCGTATGAAAACGGATGCGTGAGACCCCCATCTCACGCATCCACGGCCGGAGGGAGTCCCCTATTTATTACTCCCCGGACACTGGGGCTTTATCTCTGGACCTAGAGACCTAAAATTGGCTGGAATATTCTTTCTCCAATATAGATATTAATGTGTATTAAGAACAGAGATCCACTAAGAAGGGTTTTTACAAAATTTCATCCTGAAAATATTAATAAGGAGTACACTTGTACGTAAAATGTATGCTATATTGCTTTTGTTTCGCGTAAATCAACCGCTGTCAATTGCTGTTCACAATACACTCGCATTCTCTCAGTAACATCCAATGATCGTAAATAATGATCGTGACACATATCAGACTGTGTGTAAATTGAAATTAGGTCGACTGTCTATAATGTTGCAGATAATAAAGGTTCCATACACGCTCCGACAGTCGCTTGGATTGCGTCACCGATTTTGGTTACAATCTAATAAGTGCGATAGTGAATCCAACTTGGTACGATGTGCAAACATTAACTTTTAACCTCAGATGTAAGAAAACTAGCATATTTATGTGATTAATTTTAACAATCGATCCTGAGAGTAACGTACTCTCAGGATCGATTGTCATACACAAAATTTCTTTTTTTGTTTGAAATAATTATGTTTCACAGAAAAATGCATTCGACTGAATATTGATTATATTATTTATTCATTGCCGATTGCAGTAAACTAAAACTTATATAATATTTCTTCGGTTATTAAGTATTCTATATGTATGTAAATAATTGCTAAAATGAATATAAGAAGATACGTATGTATGTATAATATTTGTCATAGCTAACTTATATAATAGCAAATTTAATCAGCCCATCAATTAAATGTCTTGCGGCTGAGAAATTAAGCTATATACCTAATTACATACTATCGAAAAAAATTAATTACGTTCAGAAATGGTATAGATTTGGAGGAATAAACATACAAAAATATCTAGCGAATGGAGATCCTTCTCCTTTTTTAAAGTCGCTTAATTAAAACGCAATAATACCATGCGACTGTCGTAACGTGAATGGCCGATCATCATGTATTACGAATTGAAAATAGGTCAAGTCTATAATATAATCAACAATAATACGAAAGATGACATTCACACTGCAACAGTCGTATATATTGTGTTTGTGTCAGTACTGTCGTATTGTGAAAAGTTTAATTATGTACGTTCATCGCCAAGCAATTAATTTGCTTAATAAACTGGACACGAACGACAGAAAGCTCTGTAAAATGTCACGATTAAATTTTTGGGCATTTGCAGAAGCAAATGAACAATAGTGCATCGCAAACTAAAATAAGGAATAGACGGGGGGAGGGGGTGAAAGGGAAAGATTAAATTTGAAACTGTAATTTCCTTGATTTCTAGAGTTAGTAGTGAATTAGCGAATTAACTATACACTACTAGTATCTGTGGTAATATCTATTTCATTATATGTATAAGCTTTCCCGTACCAGCATTTTGCTTATTTCGCCAAAATTTTCCGATGAAAAATATTATTATAAGTTTTATAAAGGCTGCGAAAATTTTCATTCAAGATAATATTGTCAATATACTTAGTTTTCCCAGAAAAGTAAATTGCTAAGAAACAAGGTACAATTTTATTTAACGTAATTTGATTATATAAGAAAAAGAAACTTTGGCATGGATATAGCCATTTCATGAGGTTTCGTGTACACAAATTTTCGGTAAAAGATTTTTATTAATCATACCGTAATTTTTAATGGTATATACACTTCATATTAAACAGGCTATTCAATTTAGACCTTTTCAAAATCAGTACTGAAACTTCTAAGAATAGAGCCTTCAAACAATTAAAAAAAACCGACTTTTGGTTCGGACGTGCTAGTGTTTCATCATGGTTTTCTCCGTGGTATTAATTTTGATATACAACTATATTGTGACCCATTGGGTACTATCTCATTTTAATTGTAAAACCCATTGACTTGTTGGGCAGTATAGAGATTAACTAAAAAATAATTTTAACCCCTAATCTTAAGACCTTAAGTTTGGCAGGACTATACCTTCCAAAAAAGGATTTAACGAAACTCCTAAAATTTAATCATATCTATCCAAAATATAAAGCAAAACCGCAAGCAATTTCCTATAGTTGAATATTATTATATGAATTACACAATTCGTGTTAACCTACATTTTCGCTTAGTCTGAATATCGCTGTGTCGCCTGTCCAGTAAGCGAGATGTCAAAACGTTCATCCCGTGACGGGTTACACTGAAGAGATTTATGTCCGGCCTCCTCATAATACCCTATCTGATGTAAAATCTGATTGTACAATAGATAACATATGTTCTACAGCAACATGTGCAAGATTTACTATCGTTAATTTTGCTGATACTATACCAAGGATACATAATTCGTCAAAAATAGATTGAATTTATCATTAAACCGATAACTAGAAATTAGTTTCTATACTAGAAAAGTAATGTTTTGGAGTTAAAGTAAAACTTACAAGTCGTAAAGAAACGAAAATGTTAGAAAGGAGTGAAGGTCGCGATTTTTCTTCATCTGTTTCTATTTGCAGTTTCACTGGTAATGGCTTGTAAATTGATCAATCTAAGATCAATTCGTTGTGTAATATAAACAAGATTCCTTTTTTTATGGGATAGGAGGTAAACGAGTAAACCACCTGATGGAATGTGGATACTGTCGCCATTTGCAATACCAGATGAGCTACAAAATGCGTTGCCGGCCTTTTAAATAAAAGAGAGCGTAAGGACGCTCTTTTCTTGAAGGTCTGCAAGTAGTTTCTGTTCGGAAATACCGCGTGTGTCATCAGGGCCCTTATTCTCTATGCCTAATCAAAACTTATCTCTATGTTGAAACACGTTATTGTCTCAAAACCGTATTCTCTATGACATTGTGAAATTGAAATGTCACGTTACGTGGCGCGTTCCATGCTGTCAAATAAGTCTCTAATTAAGAAATTAATAAAAAATAAACGTTTTTGAAAGATTGCTAATAGAAACGGATAGTGCCATCTCCAAAAAGAAAAGAATGTCATTATCTATGCTATTCCTTACGTTTTCAAGACGTATGCTTACAAAATACCGTTTTAAGAAAACGTAACGTGCCATGGTAAGATTGTTTGACAAACACGATATGACGTCATCCGTTTTAGGCACTTAACGTATCGTGAAATTCTCTATACGGGCCCAGGATCTGCTTTATTCTAGCCTAGGTATTAACAGGTTACTGATTTTTATAAAGAGCGATTGCCGTCTGACCTCCGCAACCCAGAGGGTAAGCCAGTAACCATTTAGACTAAAGTATTATATAGTTGTGATTACAACTGGGACTGATGCATTACTGATGGCTTTACAACTTTACATGCTCTCTGAGGTACGGTGGGAAATCCACGTGGACGTCTGGTCTAGGAACAAATATTTTTACAAGTAATTATTCATAAAGTTGTTTTTTGGTTGTGTTTGTAGTTAGCCATAATAAATTTCTTTTCAAATTTTTATAAGTAGCAAGTAGACGGGCTCACGATCGTCGTGAAATTATGTTATGGGGTCCGGTTTGACCCTACCATTAAAACATGCATAAATTTTGAATATGCATAGTATTCCAAATTAAGATTAGAGGCGGTATTCCATCTTAAAAATATACTTAAATAGTATAGTTGTTTAAATTTCCTTAATACTATCTATACTTGTTTAAATTTCCATGTCAGGTTTTTATTTCTGGAAATAGAGTAAGTGCGGCATATTTGGAATACATGTTTGTTTTTTGCGAATATGTTTAAAAAGAAACTGTATATTTCAATAAAAATTATTGAAAATTTAATAAACTATAATAATTCCAAGTATCTATCAATTGTAACAGAAATCAGGAACCTTATCAAAACGCCTTTAAAAGTGAAAAACTCCAAAAACAAAATTTGACTTGAGGTGCAGATAATTTGGAATATAGTATTCCTCGCTTTTAATCTCAAGTTTTTAATCATCGCTACATTTTAATTGCAGAAAAAAGAATGTAACATCATTACAAATTTTCAACGAAATTTGTACCCAATTTTCCTTTTTACTTAAATCGACAAGTATAAATAAAAGTAAATGTAAGAGCCCGTGAATGTTCCTCGGCTGGTCAAAGGTCTCTTTTTTTATTAAGGAGAAGTTTATAGAGCTTAATCCACCATGCTGCACCACTGCGGATTGGAGGATATACATGTGCCAGAATTTTTTTGTCACTTTCAGGTTTCTTCACAATGTTTTCCTTCACCACCGAGCACGAAATATATTTAAACATAAATTAACTTAGCACTTGAAGATTCAGCGGTGCCAGCCAGGGTTTGAACCGGTGACCTTCTGTTTAAATCGACGTTTTCGCACCACTAGACCATCTCGGCTATAAGTAGTAAAATAGAACCTTGATAGCCGTAATAATTTTCCTTTTAAATTTTAATGAAACGTGGATAAACACTAACAGATGGATATGGTGAAATTATATGGGTTCACTTTTGACCCTACCCTAAAAGTGTGCATAAAATTCGAATGAGCATAGTATTCCAAATTACATTCACTGTCGGTATATTTCGTTAGCAACATACGATAATTATTTAAACTTCTATGTATATTTCTATTTCTCGAAATATTTACAAAATAATTGTAACATCATAAACTTACAAGGTTACTTAACAGTATAAATAACTACAATCAATATTTTAGCATTACAGTTAATTATTATCAATTAATACATTCTTACCTAAAAAGTTTTTGAAAGAGACCTTTTTTTCTTGGTTCTCATAGCCGGAATTTCAAAATAATGGCTTATTTTTGATATTTAATGGATTCGTGTGTCATATTACGATATGCTAATGGCAAAAAAACGACGATAGCGTTTCTACTTTTCTAGATATCGAGGTATTCCACATTACCTTAAGTATCCCAAATATGCTGACTTTCCTCTACTATCTAATATTTAAATATATATCTATATAATTGATATCTATTTAAAATATACATAGATAGGTAGAATTTATTTTTATTTATCTAATAATTTATTTATTCTTTTTTGTAGACGATAGACAACATTTTTATTGTTCGGGCAATGGGGCAAAGTTAAGATTGTCAAATTGAAAATGTAAGAAGCTAAAAATTTATAATTTTTTATCTGTTTTGCTGTTGGTATTTAGTAACTTGGTTGTAAAATTGTTTCCTTTAATTATTAATTTGTGTTAAAAGCAGTTCTAGCTTAATTATTGTTTAGTTAGAAGCAAAATCACAACAAATAAGGTTTTTTGTAAGTTCGTTTGTATAAACACAGATAAAATGAATCCTTGTTCTGTGGCAGCTCCACAACAAGACACTGATGGTGATGGCAGATGGAATAGCATTGTAAGTTTTGTTTCCTCAAATTTTGGAAACCCAAGTAAAACTAATAAAAATTAAATATCACATTTCAATGAAATCCGGAAATATAATTATTGTCTGTCTAACGAGTTTTAAAGTGAATTTCCTTCTTTGTAAAACAATTTTCTTTTTTAGCATAACAGATTTCTTTCTGACGCCAAAGGGAAAGATGGAGATGTTATTTTCATCGGCGATTCAATTTTACAAGCATTAGAACACACAGAAGTTTGGAATCAGTGGTTTGCACCGCTTCACTGCCTTAATTTTAGCATTCACAAAGATCAAACTCAAAATGTTTTGTGGCGTATTAAAAATGGAGAACTTGATCATGTTGACCCAAGAGTATGTATTCTGGAATTCTGTATCTTTATTTAGTATTTAGAATAAATTGTAATTATTTTTTTTTAATGTTTTACAGGTGATTGTTTTGCATGTGGGAACAAATAATGTTGAGCATACAGCAGAACAAATTTGTGAAGGAATTTTAGAAATAGTACATACAATTAGGGAGAAACATCCAAGTGTTTATATTGTGCTACCTGTAAGTGGAAATGTATATTTTTTAAAATAATTCAATTATTTTACTTAGTATTAATATTATTGTTGCATTTTAGAGTCTTCTTCCAAGGGGTCAGTATCCAAACATTTTGAGAGAGAAGAATAATAAAATTAATCAACTTTTACGAGAAAAAGTTCCTCACTTGAACAAGGTAGAAATGGTAACGATAGATAAAGGTTTCATACAAAGTGATGGTACAATTAGCCATCACGATATGCATGACTACCTCATACCAACTAACGCAGCTTGTCGGAAAGCTTTCGAGCCAGTTTATGATCTCTTACAACAAATATTATCTGAAGGCGAGCCTGAGAAGGACTTGACTCCTTCTGAATAGCAACTTATGGATAGAGACACTTAATAATAGCTTTTTATTGTGCAGCAAGCTTATTGTGATTGAATAGTAGTACTTAAATTTAGCTTTTTTATCTTAGACATAAGTGTCAAATGTTTTATATTAATTTATTGTTTTCTTATTTTTACTTTTACATTCCAAATTAATGAATTTTTCATTGGCTGTGTTAATTGTTATTAGGCCTATAGATTTACACCATGCACTAATAATAATTTACATAATTAGGGGAATGCACTGAATATAAATACAACATAATCTTGCATGATATACATATATTGGACATATTATTACTCTTACATATGCAGGCAATTATTACTACTTTAATAGTTTTCTTTGCAAGTCAAGTCTGTAAAATAGTCTGTAATATAATTTTAAATATTTTTTTTATATTTATAAAATTAGACTAGGCGATTTTTCCATTAAGTATGCATTTAAAAGACATTGTTTTTATCAAATGAGTTGTGTAGAAACACGATGGAAGGTTGTAATATGAAATTATTAAAATTGAATAATGTCCTGCAATGTTATTGTACTTATACTTTTATATTATTGGAAGTGGTATGTAATGTGGTGAATCTAGTAGGTTTCAATATTTTATACTATTTGTAGTCATCTCTTCCAATAATAACTATTATGCAGTATTTTTTAAAGTAAAGCCAGTGCTCATCATGTATCTCAGAATTATAAGATGTTAAAATTAACTTCACTCATTTGTTACACCAACTTTACACACTGAAAATTGGAAAGCTACCTGTGTTTACACAGGTTTATATTTTCAAGAATACTGAAGTGGCATATAATTTTTTATAATAAATATGGAACAATTCAAGAAAAGAAAATTGGTTTTACTGACAAGTGTGTACAGTTGAGGGTCACTTTCAGAAAATAACATGTTCGATTAAGGTGTTTCGAACACAGACTAATATGTATTTCATTTAGAGGAATTGAGTGTAACCAAAGATTTTTCAGTTTCAACCAAAGTATGCATTACTATGATAATGTTAACCTCTTCCATACAATGTGATTAGACTAAATTTGTAATAAGTTTCTATGAATTTATACTCAAATTGGCAGATAAAACAACATTAATGGTTTTGGATCATGATACAAGAAGCAACAGAAATACCTTGACACATTTTGTGTGGCATAAAAACAATTGCTTCTTGTGTAACATGAGACGTTACTATATTAATCCTATCTAAGTAAAAAAAGAATGGTAGATTGGTAATTAATTTTGTATTTGTGGAACTATATTGTTCCTTTATTAAATTGGCAATAAAATTGTCAATTATTGTTTTGTTTGGAAGGATTAGAAAAGAATTATTCTTAACACATTCAATATAAATGTAATGTGTCATGCTCAACTTCATAAAGGCATTTAATTATGTTTCCTTTTAACTATTGTTATATAACTTGATAATAATTAAAGTAAACAAACTGCTTCATATAACTACCTCTTACCATTGTAAAAATAAACAAATTTTTTATTGTTTATTTTTTTTTAATGCAGTGTATCTAAAGTGTAAAGTATTACAGGTATTTATTGTACTACATATATCTATCCTCGAGTTGCCAAACTGCTTGAATCTCAAATGTGATTATTTATTTGCATGAATGATAAGGCTTGGAAGTAAAAGTGCAATTTTTTCTAACAGTTATTTTATTTTCCCTATTTTATTGATTTATATACAAAACAACACATTTACTAAGAGATTTAGTTATTACAATTAGTATTTGTTTAAAAGTCGCTTATAATACAAGGTTAGAGGTAAAGTAGGGCTGCCCTGGAGTAGTCTCTTGTCAAATGCATTAAAATTAACTTTCTGAAGTTTTGTTAAATATTTATCAATGGCAATAGCTGGTAAGAAGATTTGATTTGTTATTTTGGGAACTTCGATGCTTCTTGCCTGAAAAAAAAAGAATGAAAAAAAAATGAAGTAATTCTAGTATAAAAAAATAAATAACAAGAATCACTTGCAATTATTTCATATAATAAAATCGGTATTTTTATATTAATACTCTTTATGAAATGATGTTAACAAGTTACATGTACCAAGTCCACCTAACATAAATTCATTTTTTTTTTGAGTTCTCATTGTTTCAATTTTCATATTACAATTTAAAAATATTTTGAATTTGGTATGAAGCCGCAATATAATTTGTACTTTTTATCTATTAAAGGAGAATGCCAAGATGAGGCCCGAATCAAAAAAGCAACCGACATACTTTCTATAATATTGTTAATTTATTTTATAAAAATATATGAATTTTGCGATTGAAAAGAATATTGAAAAACTTCATCGATTAGACCTCAATTTAAAGTTACTTAATTATTACCCACATAACTGACGCATTTCATATCACCAATGGGATTAGAAATATAATAATACAGTTGATTTATTATTTTATTTATATTGATTTGATGTGAAAAGTTTCATAATATGCTTTTATTGTAACCGAACACATTCACAACACGTCTTATAACATTATCGTAAAAAATATATTGGTTATATTTTTGAGTATATCCGTGTTTTGTGCACGGTATTGTAGATT
>DVXP01004696.1:0-10151 GCA_018235645.1 Junonia grisea
CATTGAATTAATCTATAAAAGGTAATAAAAATTACTATATTTTTTGTATATTGTCTTTTATTGCAATTTTTTATTTTCATATTTATAAGCAAGTATAGTGCACCACCAGTTCGATAAGTCACCAGCCGCCACTGGTTGCGATACACCGCATCAGATAAATGTAACTAAAGCCAAATTTACATTGTGGTATAATTTACGACACATAATTTGAAGTTTCACCAAAATATTGCGCAGAACATTAAACTAATTCCGTGTCATGAAATTATAGATGGACTGTGGAATTTGCCATTTTTTGAGGAATAAAAGTCATGAAACAAGTTTGTTAACATTAATTTCGAAGTGTAAATTGGGCTTAACATAGCTCACCTGCGCGCTGGCCAGCCTCTCAGCCAGGTCATCACAGTGCGCCTGCACGCGCGCTAGCTCGCGCTGGTCGCTAGCCAGCCTCGCCTCCAGGTCTCGTCGCGCGCGCTGCTCGCGGGCCGCGCTCGCCTCCGCTGATGCCAAGCGCGCCGCCTCCGCGTCACCACCGCTTAGTGTTTGGCGACGTAGAGCACGCTCTTTTGCTACCGTGTCCTGAATTATCATTTTGTAACTTTTTTTAAATTATGTTTTTTTTTGTTGGTAGAGGCTATGAGAATCTATGCTAGTCTACTTTATTTAAGCTACAAGTATTCTTCCGTTGCTAAGTGAATCCATTTGTTGATTGATAGTGTTGAATCTATGCTAGTCTACTATAATGAAAGCTATAAGTATATTACTTTTACTACTATGCATGCTGTTATTTCATTTGATAAAATGATAAAATGGTTTACTGTTTTCACTGTAATGAAGTCCTGAATTATTAGGACTTCGCCATATTACACCATTTTTTTCCATTTCAATAATTACGATTTTTTTTAATCCACTCGTATACATGTCGTAGGGTAATAACAAATCTATCTATAAAATAATATAACTATAATAAATTAACAAAATTTACAATGTTACGAGGAGTCTAAATGCCAACTATTTTGTTCTATCTACTGTATAACTTACAGTGGGTTTCACATTAATTTCTGTGAGCCATCTATGTCGTAAATCTTGTACATGCTGTATGATATCCTGATTAAAAAATATATTACTGACTTTTTAAACAATGAGTAAACATAATTAGAAAAAAGTATATTATTTATCATTATTCGAAATTTTACTTGATATTCAATACTACCACTGTCTATTGTTATCTCGTTTCATTACATGAAAATATGACTAACAAAAATCTTTACCTTGTAATGTTTGTGTTGCGCACGCGCAGCATCCGCCGCCGCTAGAGCACTCGAACACTCCGCCTGCAGCTCCTTAACCCTGGCTTCAACCCTCGCCATATCCTCCTTCAACAGGTCTCGCTCAGATTGTAGTTCCATCGCCTGCGCCTGCGCCGCTCGCAACTCCGCGTTAGTACGGTCTGAGATACCGCAGCTAAGCTCTTGGTTGGTACGCTGTAGGGCCATGCGTTCTTCTTTCTCCACTTCTATTTGACGTTCTAGTCGCCTGTTAATTTTAGTATAATAATAAGTTAATCCAGCTGCTGCCAGCGACTTCGTCCGCGTTAAACTATTTTAAGGGTTTTCATTTTTTCCCCTAAATCAAAGTAGCCTATATCATCCCTTGTAACAGCTGATATCTGTCAGTGAATGTACCGTCAAAATCAACAGAAAGATAAAAATTTTAAAAATTAGTTTTCACATATGCTTTCATTAAAAAGATGTTTTTGAGATATTACAAACAGAAAATTCAATTTTATTTATATCCATAGATTAACTCTTTAATCATTAATCTGCATACTAAAGATATTAATTGCCTTAGGAAAGAAAAAAAATGGCAAAAAACAAACTTGGCCATCTGTCAAACACAGAAAATCCGTAATTAATGTTTAGTATATTGAACTCTAAATATAATAAATCGAAATATAATAAATCCTCTACGCCCAATGGCTTTCATTATAAACATGTGATTTTTATTTAACATGTTTCTCAAACAACTCATGCAACATAAATAAATAAGTTATGCATATGCATTCAATACATAAGTCGGTACGCATAATACGCACAAATAAGAATGCAAATTGTATATATACAACTATTTGAAATTTAGTCAACAGTAATGACCACTTTGTCTTAAAGACAACAATTCATCTTTCTTGAAATTAAAAAAGCATGTTTTCCGTTTTCAGTTCATCAACAAAAAAAGAGCGAAAATCGATTGGCCAGCTACCCAAGCCCGAGGTTATGTACTAATGTTCGTACTTGTTCTGCAGCGTGAGCGCGGTGATCTCAGCCTGCAGCTTGGCGCGCACCCTCTCTGCCTCAGAATCCGCCTCTCGCCTCGCTCTCTCGGCCGCCGCGCCGGATGCCACCTCCGCCGCGGCGAGGCGACTCTGCAGTGATGCCACCTCGCGGCCGCGCATTGCTGCTAGCTTTTCTGCTGATCTGGATGTGGTGAATATATTATTATTGTTAAAATAATTTTTATTTATATTCATATTACATCACATTAGATTCTGATTTTTTTTTAGCATGCAGGGGAAATCTTTATGGACTACCTGGCTACTAGTAGGATTGGGTTATGTGAGATTTATACTCACTAAAACCTCTGTGACGGCAGTTAGCACTGAAACGGAGAGGCTGCAGGATTGCTTTCTTATGCGCATCCGCCGCTCGGTGCATTGCCCGTGGCCGGTAGAGCTAGTCTCAAGTGGGCTAAAATGTTTTCTTGGCTTCTCCGCAACCCTCGTTATTGCGTACGGCGGTCCAAGGACATTCTCAAAACTAATCTACATAACCAAGGCTATTGAATGAAACTTACTTGAAGGTCGCTAGATCGATAGCCGTACAGTCGTGTGATGCATTGAAGCCACCGCTGTTATCTTCGTTTTCATCTAGCGCTACGTACGAGTAACCTGCAGAAGAATGACAATTGAAAGACATTACTAAATATTAAAAAAAAAAACATTTGTAAATATATTGAATTATTTTTTTACTAACCAACGAACGGTAGGTGGCCAGCAAAAGGCGGGCGTGTTCTGAACGGAGCCGCGGAGGGCGGTGGTGTTTCCCGCGCGGGACTGGCCAGAAACGAAGCGTCCTCGGGACCGCGTAAATGCGGCACCCACGGGGGTACCTGAAACATGAAAACTTGTTAAAATAATTTATATTTCGCGTTTTTAGTACATGTAAATGTAATTAAAAAAAAAAAAAAAAAAACAAAAATATTAATTGGGCACCAGAACCGACTCAGTTCAACTCAAACTCCACCTGATATTTGTTTGTGACACCCCTAGGTTGTTTTCATAACTCCGAAGGCGAGGAGGGGGAGTAGCCTCTACCTGTGTAACGAAGCGCAGGCGCGTGCGAGCCGGAGCGGCCGAGCGCACGCCGAGGCTGCAGAGGTGAACATGATTGCCTGCGCTTTGTTTCACCAAGGCGGAGAAGCTGTTCATCCCGCAGCGACCGACGTTTTCGAGTCTTAGTGTCCGTCTTAGTGTAACAAAGCGAAGGTCACCTGATCTCGTATAGCGTGCAGCGCGAGGTGCGCCAGCGCGGGGTGCTGCAGCGTGTCGAGGTAGTTGTAGCGCCTCGCCGGCGCCACCCGCAGCAGCCCCGCCACCAGCGCGCGCCACGTGCTGGACGGACCGTTCGGCAGCGGCTCGAACGGCGGCTCGGCGTTCGGATCGCGCTCGTACCTGTGATAGACATTTTGTTAGCGATGTAGCCAGCATGGGTTAATATCAGGGCGGTGTATGAAGTATTAGGAAAGATATTTTTTAGGAATTGATTCTAAATTGTTGTTTTTTTTTTTTTGCGTACTCCTCCACTGTTCTGCTTCGTTTTTTATGAAGCATTCAGCAGATTTTTGGGATTCAAGTATAAGTTGCATCCATTTTCCTCATTAACCACCCAATCAGGCGTCGCCCTCTAATTGGATAGCCCCCTCCCCTTTTTACAGTAATGTATCTTGCATGCTTATTACGAAATAAAATACATTCAATAAATCATAAAATTAACTCACTTTTGTATATTACTAAGAATTTGAGCAGTTGAATCATCGTCTCCTGTAGAAAATGGCCTGTTGAGTGTTACCAGCTCGAACGCTACTACGCCCAGTGACCAGTAGTCACAAGCAGACTGAAATAAATGTGTAAAATAATAATTTAATTTAAAATGTAATACCGAAAAAATACTACCTAATTAATAAAAAATCAGTGACATTGATCACTTTTTTTATTATGTATTTTAATAGTTTCATTGGTGCAAATTATTAGAAGATAATAAAAATAATTAAAACAAACTAAAATATAAATCCTTCTTTTAATTACAAGCACAAAATAAACAAGCACTTTATCAAATTGTGCAAAAAGTTAGTAGGTACTTTAGTTAAATCATGAACCAAATTCGTGCAAATCCTATCTAAAATTATACACTATTACAAAACTCCAACACACTTTACAAACCAAATCTGTCTTCATTAGTATACCGATTTTATACCAACATTAGATATAATTGAAATTTAGTCTCCAACACAAATTAAATAGACAGTGCATTTCTAATATCAAGCCAACAAAACGTCTCAAGGAATATACAATATGACCAAATATTTTTTTTATTGAAAAGTTTTCGACCCCCTCCCCCTTCTTGGTGACCATGCGTAGTATTTCCAATACCAAGGGGTATTGGAAATAGTAATGTAGTCAGTCCAATAATAAAGATTGAATTTAGTGACCTTTTGAATTCAACTCTTAAGTTTGAATCTGAGAGATTTTTTTTTAAGTTTCGAGTCTTAATCAAAAACTATGTGACTAACAAGTCACCCCTTCATTATGACTTAGCACAATTCCCCCCCTCCTCCATCCCTAAATAAGCTACACAGCACGGGTACATTCCTCTCAACAACAAAACATCTCAGATAGTAAACTACAAAGCGTTAGTGCGTGCGAACCCACAATGGCCGTGTTAACCCGGCGGCAGTACTCGAGACACACAGTGTGCGCGGCGGAGCAGTCGCCGAGCAGCTCGGGCGCGACGTAGTCCGCCGTAGCGCCCGTCACGCAGCCGCCCTCGGATAGCCGCGCGCATGACCCGAAGTCGCCTAGCTTTACGTGACCGCATCTGGAGTTAGAAATAAAAATGTTATGTAAATTGGTTAATAAGCCTTTATGTCCAACATGAATAAACTATACTTGGAGTTTGTATTGTTATTGCTGATTATATTGCAGTACCTAGACGACCAAGCACCACTTGGAGCTCTTTTTTGTTGTTACTCGTAAAAATCATGCATTTCTTCATAATTTTGTTAGACCTTATCTAGAGTTTGTGTAGGACACCCACTGAGCACTTTTGATTCTTTGTATTTATATTATTTGTATATGACATAAACTATTCAGTAGACCCACCAAAGTTTATTATATCAATGTCGTTACTTCTTTATTATAAACATAAGAAAATGAGTTTGTTTATTTGTTTGTTTCTCGCTTTTACATCATAACTGCTGAAGTGATAGTCATGAAATTCTGCAGGTATAAAGTTAGAAGCCCATATTAAATAATAATATTTAATAATAATAAATTATATATCAGAAAAATGAGCTGTTACTGAAAGAATAGCGTTTTCTTACCCAGAGCAATAAACGACAATAATATGGGCTAATCGCATGGGCATGGGCAAAAAATAAGCACACTCTAAAAATGAAAAAAAAAATTAGAAAGATATACCAACCTGTCCAATAATATGTTCTGAGGTTTGACATCTCTATGTACATAGCCCATGCCATGAAGAGTTTTGAGAGCATGTGCCACTTCAGCTATATAGAAAGCTGCATCTCGCTCCGACAGAGGGTTGTTACGACGGGCGAGTAAACCAGCCAAGTCGCCACCGTTACATAGTTCCATTACTAGGTACAAGTTGGTGGCATCCTGTAAATTATATTTTATATGATGGTATTTTTTAAAAAGAATGTTACTTATGTTTACTACTATAATAAAGAGGCAAGATTTGTATGTATATAATGAGGTAATAAATAAATTCAAAAATCATACTGGATGTATATTAAAAATTCTTTCACCATTAGGATATGATTTTATACCTCCTTATTATCATGCATAGTCAGAATGTACTATTTATAAATAGTAATTATTATAAATTATAATTAAAATGTTTTCAATTGGCTTCAAACTTTCATAAAAAAAAATTTAGAAACGTGTGGTGGTTTACACCATGATTGGACTAAAAGAACACATACATAAATCCATAAGAAATAGAAAAAGATTAAAATGCACCTGAAAAGCATATTGCAAGCGTGGAATCCAGTGTCCTGCTGCATTAGCTAGTATGTCTCGCTCATCCTCTGCACCCGACACACGCTTTCTTGCTTGATCCTTACGAATGCTTTTAAGGGCATATACATCTGCTGTTTGTTTTTCACGTACCATCTGTTTAGGATTAAGCTATTTAAAGTCTTGGTGCTTTGTAGCTACAATTGGTAAGAGAATTTTGAAGAAATGTTTTATAAAGTTGTTTTTCAAGTCATGTTCCAAAATGTTGATAATAGTTATTAGAACTGCAGAAGATTAATTATTATTCCAATTATATTATAATTGATTACTTTAGTTTATTAAAGGACTACTTATGGTTAAAATATTAATGTTCTGTTCAGTATTGTCCACGGGTTTTTTAGCAGTCATAAAATTAAAAGTTAAATATGTATATTGCTTTGTTTGCAGCACTTTTACTGATGCCTGAGAAGCATTATATGACACTATTCTAAATAATCTCTTTGACAAAGAAATCCTTCATCTACAGTGGTCTTAAGACCACTTAAGAAGTATTAAAAAATATATTGTTTTTTTGTTATTTACTTACATGTACTTCGCCATAATGCCCACGACCAATGATATGAATTAGATCAAAATCAGAAATACAAACGCGAGCTCTTTTCAAATCTGCTAAAGTGCTTCGATCTGAAATGATAAACAATCAATTATGGCAAATTTGTAAGTATACATATAAATTATGTAATATATGAAAAATTTGTAACTTATATACATAATGTATATCTTTTTTAACTGATTAAAAATTAATTCAAAAGATAACAAATTCAATTACCATTGTTAACTAACATAAAGCAAATTATGATCAACAATGATACTTTTATAAAATCATATGGGTGGTGTTATTGTATGGGCATGTGTATATCATATAATTAAATAAAAGACAGAAATATACTGCACATACATTCAATACATTGTTAGTCACAAAATAGTTAACTAACATAACTGTTTATATTTCATTGACCCAACAATGACATTTTTCATGGACAGGTGCATAGTAAACTTAACACGCGTTACTCACATTTGTCTAAGAATGACCGCACGAGTTCATCACATTTCTTAACGGGATCTTCATTGCACTCATCATATAAGACAGTTAGAGCATCTAATAATGTTTCACGATCTATTTTCCTACTGAGTTTACTGGTGCCACTGGTTACTTTACCAATAATCTGTCTATTTAAACGAGTTATGCGAACAGTAATCGCCTCTTTCGAGGGTTCCATTTGGAACACTTTATGAAATACTTTACATTAGAAACAATAAAACATTTCTGTTAGTTTGTTTACACATTCAATGCTTAATTTTAGACCGATAAACTGTTGTCCGACTAGACCGGTACTTCATCCGTTATTTTTTGAAAATCGAAATATTGTTAATGTATGAATGACAGGTGTTGATAATACAGTTGCCATACTTAAATTCAATCGTAGTATGATAAAATAAGGCAAATCTTCACTATCAATAGATATCTATCTAATAGTAGATAGTAATATCTATCTATCTTTAAATAAAAAGTAAAGGCTTTGTTTAAAATTTTGTATATTTTATTGAATTTTTAAGACTTTTTTGCAACGAATTTTGCAATAATTGCTCGAGTTCAAAAAAAGTACATAAATAAATAAGATTGTTTTATAAGTAAAAGACATTTAAAACTGGAGTACGCATTAGCTAAAAAAGTGACAACATTTCAACATTGTTTTAAAAATAGTTGGTCAGTTTAACCTCCTGAGGCCCAGATTTTTTTTTGTCTTCGATTTTGATAAAATTTTGTATAATTACTTAATATACTAATTTATAAACAAAAACAAAAAATCGTAAATGTGTGCTACTAAAACCTAATCAAATACCTGCCACGTACGAGCAAACCAGGTCCTTAACACATTTCGTCTCGGCAAATACTTTGGTGCTGTAACCAAGATCTTATGATTGAGTTGAAAGGTGACTACGGGAACTCAATATTTTAACGTAATTAGGCGACACAAACACGTCGAGTTTGATTTGTTGCAATGTTTGGGCCGTTTTTAATGGGATGTGCTTTGGTGGAGTGGGAAAATAAGTTTAGGATTATAGAGGATAGGATTTACGTTTTACTTATTAAGTTATGGCAACAAATTTTTTTAAGTTAAGTAGATATATGATACGTGATATGATACAACATGAGCACCGAGCTTGTACTGTTTGATAAATAGAGCACAGATCTCTGAATTCATTTTTGCTGATTTTATTTAATAGGCTTTAAAATAAATAGATCCATTTTTTTTAGGGTGTTATTCAATCGATTATCAATTTATTACCATTTTTTCCTTCAAATTTAATGCCATTTGCACCAAAAATATTGAATGTGCACCAAAAATATTTAACCAGTATATTCCATAATTACGCCTATGGCGACCAGCCTCAGCCGCTCCGGTTCGCTTTTTGCAGTTACTAGAGCGTCGTGAGGACCTATTGGGTTTTGAAAACTAGACATTAAAAAAATGTGTGTATGATGCTTTACAATTCACCGGGGGCTGACCTTGTACAGGTTTTCGAAAATGGAAAAAAGAAACTATCACACTGAATTACTCGAGCCCGTTATATATTAGCAGAAGATGTTAAGTGAACCCTTACTGCATAATACTGCAGCGCGTCAGATTATGATTCAAAGAAATATTCTTGACGTCTTTGTTGTCGGATAACAACAACAACATGCTAAATCAAAATGGTTTCGCCCCAACCAGACAACTTCATACGTAGGTTAGCCCTCAGCACCCCCAATAATTTGGCGCCCCGAGTGGTTGCCCTGCCTTGCCACAAAAATTTCGCAAAGTCCCGGGACTAGACACGAGACGTCCCTTGACCTAAGGACAAGTGGAGTGGAGTGAAGGAGACAGTTTGGATTAACGGACTTGGTTAAAATTAAAATACATCTCGATTTCGCTAGGGGAGGAGTAAGGAGCAACGGCGGAATAATAATAGCGGAATTGCTTGTCCTAGGCACTGAGACAAATATCGTCGTCAATAGGTTGACATTCTCCTTAATCTATCATATAAAAAAAGGACGACAACACCCTCTTTATCATAAAAATGCCATTTCAGCTAAAAAAGGGTCGCCACCTTAAAAGTGCCACCGTCCTTAACCAAAAAAGTCATCCACCAATTTTACCCGTGCGCCCCTCGTACACTTGTGTCCCTAAAGACGTGCCTACTTTGCCTTAAGAATAATTCACCACTGGGGAGGAGTATACGCTGGTGTCTGGTGTCGTACAATCGATGGCCCTCCATGGTCCTCCATGGCGCGCCCATTTGGTTACACCGACAGACGGGCACCCGCCGCTGATCGGACCCACACCCTTCGTTCAAGCGGTGGCAGTGAGTCCTATTCCGACTTTGCCTTCGGTGCGCTCAGGCGGCAGGAGCATAAACGCGTCATGAATGCGATCCTGTCGGCCTTCTGCGCCTGGATGCGGAGTAAGCACAAAAATAATTAATATTGCGGTAAAAGTAAATATTGGGCAGTTTAGTGTGTAGAGCTATTAGATCGGATTCAGTGTTTTATTTCTTTATAAATAGTAAAATAGTAGATATATCTGTAACGTCTCCGGCGCTGCGGGATGAGCAGCCTCTCCGCCTTTGCGCAAAGAGTATATAAAGTACCTTTGCGTAACAAAGCACAGGCAGCCATGCTATGGTAACTTAGAACATTGAATATACTTGGTAATTTTTTGTACTTTAGCGACATCTATTTTAAATGGTAAGAATCAAGATAGTATAAAATCCTGCAGTGTTGTCAAGGTTGAAAATT
>DVXP01004697.1:0-10148 GCA_018235645.1 Junonia grisea
ATTGAGGTGTTTTAGTATCAAATATTTAATAAAATAAAGTAAATATGATTTTAAATGCATATGTATTGAGATATTAAAGATTACATAAAATAAACAAAAAAAATCTAATCTAAAAGAAATAATAAAAAAAACCCAAATCGATTTATAAACGACAAACTTCTGAACATTAAAAGTACATTTCCTCCTTTTCCTATAAATAAATTAACGACGCTAAAAATACAAATATAAACTTGATCACAAATAGACATAGATAAAAAAATATTTTATTTGAACAATGAATATTATTTGAAAGTATAACGGTTTCCCATTAGATCCGTGTGCACAGGCATTAGGCAGTGAGGAAATAATCCGCACACACTAGTGGCGGGCACGTACTGAGTTCTATTTAAACAATAATAGGCCTAAGTGCTGTATTCATTAGTGTTAAAATCCTTTGAACAACACAAATCAGGTCTTTAGTGCATTTTTTGTATGAATTCTGAAAGGACGCGTAGAAAGAATTTTATCTTATATTTTCTATAATACTAGCAGACCGTTCCGGCATCTCTCGGGTATTAATTACTTATTGAAAATTTAATATAGCCTATATTTACCTGAGGTAATGCTTTCCAAAAGTGAATAAAATTTTCGAATCGGTCAAGTAGTTTTGGAGCCTTTTTAATTTAAACAAACAATAAAATATTTCCTCTTAAAAATATAAGTATACAGTGTCAGTACATGTTATGTGTTTTAATTGAAACTGTTTGAACGAAATACGATTCTAAGGCCATACACAAAAAAATCATTCAACTCGGATCAGTAGTTTAGCCTCTAGACAGTTTTTAAGTTTCAGCTCAGTTTTCACATGATGTATATTTTATAACAACGAATGCACCTAACTCTAGTAGTTAGGTGCATTCGTTGCACCTAACTACTAGAGTTAGGTGAATGAGAAACATGAATGGAAAAATATCCACCGTTACCGCTTTGATAAAATACCTTACTCAAGGTATCTCTGTTTCTGAATAGGTAAAATAAACGTAGTTTCAATTAGTACCCATGGTCCGCATTGACCCTGTAGACAATAATGAGTCACTGAATGTGTTGCTAAGCTGAAATCTCCAGAACAGCTGAACCGATATCGCTATTTTTTTAGATTATTCCCTGAAGTACGAAGATGTTTCTTATAGAGAGAAAAAATTATTACCTCTTTTTATTTAAGAAATTAAAAATGAAATAATTAATTGTTAGGCAAAACGAAGCTCGCTTAAGACACCACACGAAAAAAAAATTGTTGTTTTGTGCTCAAAAATTATGACCCATACGCAATAGCTATCAAAAATGACAAATGGTACAACATTTGCCTTACAAAGTCGGGTCAATAAGTAATAAGGCAAACATATAAAAAAAAAAAAATTTTTTTTGCTAAAAAATTACGACCCATACGCAATAGCTGTCAAATATGACAAAAGGTACCAGCAATATTTGCCACAATGTCAATCGAATGAGGGCAAAGTCAGGCATGGTCAATATAATTAATGAGTATAAATGCAAACATTATAAATTGAAACAAGTGTATTTTTTTTGCTCAATTTTTATGACCTATACGCAATAGCCATCAAAGATGACAAAAGGCACAATATTTCCCACCGTGTCTATAGAACGAAGTCGGGTATGGTCAATAAGTAATGAGGCAAACATATAGTGTGTCGGTAGGCGCGGCTAATTGATTGCGGCCACGCCTCAGCGATAAATAACCGACTTTGAAGGAAAGAGGGTACGGGTTTTGTGTTTAGCTTTGAAGTGGAGGTGTTGTTTGATTGTTTGTTTATATATAGGTGTATAATTGTTATAGGAGTCGTTATGTTGAGAAATTTGTGTCATCTAAAAATCTGATGCGTATTATAAGATATTCTTATACAATTTTATGTTTGGATTTAAAACCTATAGTTCCTGTTTTCGAAATATTGTGAAAAAAGTTTGTATGATAAATATGGCGTTTTTTTTCACCTTTTTTTAACTATCATAAATATTGTAATTGAAATCTGTTTTTACTGTAGTGTTTTCATACACAATGTTTACTTCCGATTTACTTCGCTTAAATAACGTCTTTTATGCAATATAAATATCAGATTAAATATTCCGTAAGAAATGTTATTATTTACCTAAAAAATAATTATAAAGAATAGTCGTATGTCAGTGTATACGATGCACTCCCGGCTGCGGCTTGCAATGAATAAATTTCCCTGATTAAGGCATTAATTTCATTACATCGCGCAACCTTCGAATAAGAATGTCTGCACTGCAACACACTTTCACATTTATTTCAACTCGATGAAACCTTGAAGAACAGTTAGTTTTTTAATTATAAAAATATTTTGAATAAAAATTCTTGATTATATTTCTGAAGTTTCTGACACTTAATTAGTTCCATAATTATATAATTTTGCAATTAAACAGTTGTTACGAACTGTTCTTTGGATAAAGTGACAGATTATAAATAAAATAAAATAGTTGCCACAGATTTAGAAAGAAATATGACAGAAAAATTACCTTTTTTTTAAATCGTCTGCATCTATATAAAATATTTTATATTAACGCAAAGTTACAGGAACTTTATAAAAATATGCTAATGAAATTTTAGCGAAGAAAATGACGCTCCAACTTCTGTACACCTTAAGCCAACCCCTTCGTAATTACTGACTTAAATGCAAATCAGTGAGTGAAGACCCTGAAAAAATTGTACTCGGCGAATTCCTAAATACACAATTTGTTACCTTTCATCAAAGAAAGAACAAAAAAAGATACAGAAAGTTCGCGAACGTTTTTTTGGACCAAGTTAGATGATTAAGATTTTTTACGGGCGCTTTCAAAGAATCGCTCCGAAACTTAGTCGGGCCTTTCTAATTGCACGAAAATTAGTAGCTCACTTGAACAATTAAGGTTCACATCTAGATTCCGTTTTATCTTTTTTTTATCGCAATTAAAATTATATTTTTTTCGGATGAACTTCAAATGGTTCTTTCGTGACAATTCTGAGATCATGCGCCTGGATAATTGTTTGTTGTCGTAAATCATTGTTGTTGCGTATTGTTAATGTAGATTAGAAATGAATTTTGAATAAATATTACTTGATATTTATGTTTTTATAAATATTTCGATGTTAATAAGTTATAAACTCTTGTTTTACTTACTTATTTTCCATTATTTCAACAATTAAAGAATATTATATTTTGAATATAATAGAAACTGCGCTTTAAGGTACGCATCTTAAAAAACTACATATTTCAGCATAGTTTTTCGATATTACCTCGGACATATTACTTATTACCTATATAACTTATTTCAAAATAACATACATAAAATACAATAATAATAATCAAAGTATACCAAGAACATCCAGTTCCCATTAAGCTATTGTAATTGAGGCAGAAAGTTACCAGCGAATCAGTGCGGAGATTTGCCTGCAACAGACAAGAGGTACAGAGAGCTGTTCAGAGGATTGCCGTTATGGAAAGCCTTACGATATAGCTAGATGCTGTATACGCCGTGTATTGGCTTTATTTGTATTGGCAAATATATTCGAAGAGGATCTTATTTTGGAAGTTTATTTTTCTGTCATTCGAAAAGTGTAAAATTTTAAGATGATTAATTAAATAGATGTTATATGGAAAAAGAATAAACTCATATTTTGCAATGTTATTTTTACATTTTTAACCGACTTCAAAAAAAGGAGGAGGAGGAGGAGGAGGAGGAGGTTCTCAATTCAACCTTATATATGCTTTTTTTATGTTTGTTCGCGGATAACTTTGTCGTTTATGAAGCGATTTTGATGATTCTTTTTATATTTGGTAGGTCTTATACCAGAGCTGGTCCCATTATAATAATAGTAATAAAGAACGAATTATTAGGTCTAATAGTGTTCTACTATAATCATCGCTCGAATTGAATATAGAATAGATTAAGTCATTAACAATATTTACATAAATATATCACGAAAAAAAAACGCAAACGTCTAAATCTGGAGTGAAAAAATACCCATCAATTTGTTGATACTTAATACTCCAAGTATTCCAACAAGCGTTGCCAAGAAAACGAAGTGTGAAATACAACGCTCGGTTTAAATTCGCTTAATCCAGCCAAGCAGTTGCCAGTGTTGGCAGCGGCCCGAACCAGCTGCCTCGTTCAGATGTTCCCGAATTTTATTTAAGATGAGGAGCATTGTCAGCGGGACGTTCGTTACACGTTTAAAGAAAATTTTCTCCGCGAGATATTTTGATTAAATTCTAAACGCTACTCCACATTTAAGTAAGCAATTTTAGTGAAACACCCAAGATTAATATTAACACAGCCACAATACCAATGAACTTTTACTCCTACAAAACCAATACACTGAAACACCGAGTCGTTTTAATTATTTCTCAATTGCTTGCCCAAAACTTAATTTATCGCTCGCAAAACAAGAAACCGATTCCACGGTTTACGGGCGCCTCTCCTAATTGAAAAATCTAAATTCTTCGTTAATTTTCGGGCGCGTTTAAGTCAATTTATCTTATTTAATCAAGCGCGAACACTCGAAGGGAAATAGGCGAAAATTTTACAAGTATCCCAATAAAACTTGCACGGGAGTTGAAGAGGCGAAGTTGGCCGAAATATTCAACAAATTCGATACCTACGCACACAGGGTCCGTGAGAGGCTCTCGAAACTGAATTTCCGTCGAGAAATATTGTTGCCGATAACCTAATCAATAGGCGATCAGAGCGAGCAGAGGAAATAATATATATTTTTATCATTATGTACATTGTATGTGCTGTCTATTATTGTAAAAAAGTGATACTAAGCAACACTTATTCTTCATTACCCTAATGTCACTCTATCTACTTTTCACTTATCATGATTTCTCAACATTAAGTTTTCTTTTTAATAAAATTATTCAAAAGAAGTATATGTCACAGCACACCAGAAATATAAAAAAAAAATAAAACATGACCATCAAAACTTCTTCCATCACCTCAACCATAAAATAGAAACATACATACCTACGATCAATGTAACCAAGACCTTATACGCAAGATTTCGCCTCGCACGGAACTAAACCATCCACTTTATTAGGAAACTTTACGTCGAGTAGTCTTTCAGTAATTAGAAGGGATTATGTGCGGGCGACTGCGCTTGCGAGTTACCCATAAAAGAGCTGTTTACTGCTTTACCAAGTAGTATGAAATTATCGAGAGAATCAGGCTTAAATTGATCGCTCGGGCGGAAAAAAACAAAGCGCTTTCCGCATTATTGTCAGTACATTTTAATAATGTTTTCTCAGCTATGTGGAATTAGGTTTCGAAAATGTAGTGAAAATTTGAGCGTATTTTTATTCGTATTCGCTTACGTTTATGCGTCGTAGATATTCATATAAAATAATGTATTATATATTATGTTCATATAAAGGAGAGTGTATTTTATAAATAAAATATTTACGTGATTGATAAAAATAAACTTGGAATAAAACTTTCATTGCACTCTGAAAGTGAAAAAGTTGCATTAATCACTTTATTGCAAATATATTAATTGTTATATTATAGCTCCTTATATTGTATTGATAATTGAACAATACGATAAAATCATTGCGTTCAAATTCAATTGATAATAATCGATGAATTATTATTTGAAACAAAACAGATTTAGCTCAAGTGTCGGTTTCGAGTTACGCTGAAACATTTCAAGTGTACTATTAACAACGCGAATAAATTAATATACATTTCGATTGCCGATTGAATAATTATATTAAGTGAATATTAGTATGATATAAACGTATAGGTATGTAATACGCAAAAATGCAAATAAATCCGCATTTTTGATATTCGCAAAATCAACTCCAACTGAAATATTATAACATCGTTTTCTTTTATAGAAAAAGAAATACCATTTCAAAAATATACTTTAAAATATCACGATACATCCGTTATAAAAGAAATTTGGTAGAAAAAAATCAGATTGTTTTGTGTTATCGCGACGAGTTTCGCACGTCCGCGCACGAGCGCTCCGCAAACATTACAAATGTATTGAGTGGACATGTACGTGTGTATTTTTCTCAATTCTATTCTTTAATCCCATAAAATTAAAGAATAAAATTTCATATAAGAATTATGCATTCTGATCTATAATAATATTAGAAAGAGGAAAGAATAGTTTGTCTGTTTGGATTGAATACGCTCCGAAACTGGTTGACCGATTTGAAAAATTCTTTTACCTTTAAGAAGCTACATTAGCTCCGGTGAATATAGGATATATTATTATAAATTTTCTAATACTTAGTAAAACCCGTATAAAGTGGGGGCGGTTTGCTAGTATTAAACAAAATAACTAACTTCGATTCGACGTCTAATTTTATTTTATTTATCAGAACTCAATACAGAAAAGGAATAGTCGAAAATGCGAAAAAGTAGTTTTAAAATATTTTATTGAAAAGAAATTCTATATCTTCGCTGTAATCTAGTTTGAGAAACTGAACACTGCAGTGCAACTTTGGAAATCGATCCGAAGTGAAACGGGACTTATCTTAATCTCATAATACAGTTAGGTACTACAGTATAGATGATATTACTTTATAAGAATTATTTTTAAAGTAATTATTTTTATCACGTCGATAATACACGTGTTTACTTTTTTTTAACTTTTTATATTACTACATCCTACAAGAAATTTATTTTCAAGCAAACAAATTAAAATAATTATGCAAAACAAGGCACATAAACCTAAACCTGAATGGAAATAGTTTTTATTTTTGCTCATCGATAGACTGGATATTGATGTTAAAATTCGAATAAAGAAAAAAGTATATTCGAACTGAAACACCAATACCGGTTATAAAAAAATATTCATCGAAATTGCTTCCGCAGTCCTAATCAACAACTCACGTATTAATCAAGTATCAATTTACAATTTCACTGTAAATCAATAATTCGATAGCGAAAAAGTTCATAGCAATTTCGCTTTAAAGCGAGCATGAAAAGAAATCAAATAATATTCGACGGTTTCAAGGATCTAAGCGGCATTTTTGACACATCGATTTAATATACATATTTGTATAGAGAACAATTCGCTGATTCCAAATATGTATATGAATGTATACGTCAAAAAAATGGCGCTTACATCAAATAGCCTTTCAACAATACATAGCCGAAACAATCGTTTTCGTATCGCGATAATTCGATAAAAGTTGTACAAAACGACAGTTTAATCGCGAATAATGGCGCAGTTCTGCGAAAGTGTTACATAGTGGTTATAATTGGAAAACGTCAGGCGCAGCGCGACGCCCCGCGGAGAGGTCCGGATTAGGGTCCGCTGTCAGAACGTCGTCTCCGGTTTTGGTGACGCTAAGCTATGGACTGGGGGCGTTTTGAATTTATTATACTATTACCTGGCAAACTTCGCATCGCCTAACATCTTTAAAATATTGGCTTATTTGTTTACTTATTTTTTCAATTTTGTAAGAATCTTCTTTATACTTCTATGAATATTAAAAAAATAATAATTAGTAAAATCGTTTCGGTAATCGTTTCTTAAAATTATTTTATTTATTTTTTTTAGAAATATGATTGTTTAAGTTTTTTAGATATATTACAAAATTTTGTAAATTTAAATAAAAAAACAACCGCTCAGATGTAGTGGTGCTGAATGCGCTATTAATGCTGGTGGTTACGGGTTCGATTTTCGCTTGGGGCGGATGTTTGTAAATAAAAGTTAGACAGACATTATGTCAGTTCAAATCGCGTTCATCCATTACTCAAACCAGCGTACAAATAGGAAATTATTAGGCCGCGTTCGCCCTTTGCAACCTTTATCCGAGTAAAACTAACAGATCAAACTTATTTTTAATCATAAACGTCTCGTGCATAAAGCCTTACCCGTAATGACGCTGTCACGGCCAGCTTTCGAAATATTATGTCAATTTTAGTGAAATTTTTGCAACCTTTAATCTACCGTTACAAGGACTGCTTTGATATTTTATATACGTGTGATTTTTGAGGAGCTTTGATACAGTCAGTTATAATTTTCATATACGTAGTTTTTGGTATGTCTTTATAGTTTCGCTGATTAATTTTTTTTGTTCGATAATAGTATAGTTTGTTTATTGTAAGGGACCAGAGCCAGTTCAAACACCGGTTTTTCCTTAAATAAATATAAAATGTTGAAATAATTATTTTTTGAGGTGTAAACTGTTATTTGGTTAGAAGAAGGATGAATAATTTAGAATTACGCATTATTGTGAGTGAAAGATAAATATGATAAAACATAAAGATAAAAGAAGTACAATAACCAAACTATGACCATTAATATCTCACTTGCTTTATATTGAAAAAGTTGAGATTCTTATGGAGGGTAAAATATATCCAAAATACATATAAAATTAACATACCCCTAATTAAAAAATATATGTTTTAAGCAGTTAACATAAAATAATATTACCATATAACATTAGACGGGTAAATATAATGAAAATTATTATTATAATCTGTTTGCGCGTTGCAGAGTAAGTTCAAGAAATAGCTGATAGAGTAATATTTGTATTTGTATTGAGTAAGTTCTACGGTAAGTCTTGGCTACGCCGCTACGAGCTACACCGCTACGAGCTACGCTACGATTAATAACCAACATCTGGTAACATGATTATCGTTATTGAAACATCTTTGTTATTACGAAAACATGAAGGAAAATGATAATAAAATATAATGTGAAGTAACTCGTATTCTACTTACAAAGTGTAAATAGTATAAGAGTCACATTATTTTTTTTCTAAGACGACTTAACTAGCATAATATAAACTCTGATTATTTTTAAGGTGAGATTATTTATCTCAAATATCTGATAATGATCGTGATAAATATGTGATATTGGTATAATTAATAAACTCTAGTAGGAAGCTATAAAAGAGTGACAGAGAGAGAGAGGGATAGGCAGAATGGCGCGATGGCGCGAGTCTTTGTGTATCAAAAAGACTAAAGAAAGAAAGAAGAATACTAAAAAAACTATTCAAACGATTTACATAAAAACAAATTTACTTTCGAAAATGTTTCATGTAAATAAATCTTAAAAGAAAACTCAGCAACGCTTTCAATTAAGAATCACAGCACTAATCTTAGCAAAAAGAAGTAATAAGAGACGAAATGAAAATTTTCATTAAGAAATCTGAATTAGTATACAAAAGCGATGCAGTACAAAGTGAAGTGTCAAGAGAAGAAGTAAGAAATAAAACAAAAATATAAGAGAACAGCTCGTAAACGTTGAAAAGGAATTTTTCTTTATCATATCCTACGGAGCCTCTTAAATACGCAATAATTGTTTTAGGGCGAGTTCACACTGAATGCAGTGTGATGTGATAAATAAATAATAAATAAACATTTCACAAGCAACGGCCTCACAGTAAGATCATTGGATCTTGTGTCGTGAGACCGGAACACACATACAACACAGACACAAACACCCAGACCACGACATACACCATAGACAGATATGGCCAATACATATATCTGTCGTGAGAGGGGATCGAACCCGCGACTGTTAGCGCAGTCAATTCAGTCCATTGCAGTGACCACTGCGCCAGCACTTCCGTCAAGCGACGATTATCGCTTCTGTGTTCGACATGACATAACATTGAATATATAGGAAACTTTCGCAGCGATGCGTGATAAATAAAAATTATTTAATCTATGTCTTTTTACGTTGTTCGTTGTTTCTACGTTACGTTGTATGTTATCCATATATTAGAGAGTAGAACAAATGTGTATCGTGATTTGCGTCCGCTATACTTCTTAATGATTTTAGTCAACAGTTGCAACAACCGCGCCACATAAAACTACTTTTGTTGTGAGTTAATATTGTAGGTACTAAGATATCGCATAGCATCGCATCGCATGTAGTGTGTAGAACTCTTTATTACCAGCTGCTTGTCCCGCATCTCAATGATGTAAGGGTTTCGTAAACATTCATTATTACATAAAATATTTATTATTTCATTAACTTTATATATTCGTATTTATTATTAGCATTATATTGTTATAGTTATATATATCATGAGCCGAGATGATCTAGTTGTGCGAACACGTGAATCTTAACCAAAGGTCACGGGTTTAAACCCTGGCTAGCACCGCTGGATTTTCAAGTGCTAAAT
>DVXP01004698.1:0-10147 GCA_018235645.1 Junonia grisea
AAATAATATAGGAAAAGTATTTTGTCAAAGCGGCAACGGTGGATATTTTTCATTCATGTTTCTAGTTAGGTGCATTCGTTGTTAGAAAATATACATCATGTGAAAACTGAGCCAAAACTTAAAATGATTTAGATGATTTTTTGTGTATGGCCTTGAAATCGTATATCGTTCAAACAGTTTCAATTAAAACATAACATGTATTGACCCTGTATAATCTAATATACAGTATTTTAACATTTCAATTACAGTATGAGAAAAAAGATTTAGTATTCATATTAACGGCACGATACAATGCCATGATATTGGAATGGAGGACCGGTGCTAACGGTGAACTAGAGGTAGTAACCAGAGCCCACGGTAATGTCGCCGATCGGATCGGAAAGCCTTCGGAGAACGGTATCTTAGCAGTCATTGATCCACAAGCAAGGGTCATCGGTTTGAGGCTTTACGATGGTTTATTTAAAATAATACCACTCGATAAGGATTCTACGGAGCTAAAAGCTGCTAGTTTAAGGTATATTACAATGTTTAAATATATTTTGCTATTGAATAAGTATTTATTTAATCATTGCAAGTCCATTTTGTTTAGATTACAAATCAAATAAAATCTTTAATTCAAACAGCAGCAAATGAATACAGACATAGGTTATTATAATAAAATAAAACAAATAAAACTTAAATAAGCAAAACACAATGAAAATGAAAAAAAGCTAATTAAAGATTTAACTGCAACAAACACAATGCAATTTCTGAAAAATGTTTGCATATCTAAGATAGCATAAGATCACAACCTCCATTTAGATAATAATTAAAATTTAGAATTAGTAGCAAAAATTAAACTTTTTAATTTCCTGGTATACTTATTAATCTTCAGAAAATTTATAATTATCATTGTATATCCTTAAATTTCAGACTGGAAGAATTAAATGTATTTGATTTAGAATTCCTACACGGCTGTTCCAACCCAACCTTAATATTGATTCACCAAGATCTCAATGGAAGACATATAAAGGTAAACGTTAACTTTGTAATATACAAGAACACTATTTATTCAATATTAACGTTAACATACTAAAATGTTGATTTTTTATTATTAAAATGTAATATCTTTTAGTATTTATTCCAAAAGAAACAGTAAATAATTATAATTTTGTTATTAATAAAGCTATTAGCTTTCAACTTTGCAAAATTTCATAACAATTTGTTCAATAGTTTCTATTCAAGTCAAGGGAGCACAAACTCACAGAATATTTTTATACAAAAAACAAAAACATGAAAAAAAAATATTATTCTTATGCTCAATAATAATATTAATTTTTACAGACACATGAAATAAATTTAAGAGACAAAGAATTCACGAAGATACCCTGGAAGCAAGACAATGTTGAAACAGAGGCTTCTATACTTATTCCAGTGCCAAGTCCACTAGGTAAATATTCACTTTCTTTTTTTTATGGGATAGGGCGGCAAACGAGCTGACAGATCACCTGATGGAAAGTGAATGCTGTCGACAATGGACATTTGCAATACCAAAGGAGCTACAAAATGCGTTGTCGACCTTTTATGGGGTATGGAGGGGGAATGGATGGGGAATTACTGGGGAAGCGGTGAGGAATTGGGCCTCCGGTGCCCTCACTCACGCGATGAAACACGAAGCAAGCGTCATTTTACGCCGGTTTTCTGTGAGGCCGTGGTATCACTCCGGTCGAGATACATACAAATGGACGAAGATATGCAAAAAGAATCCAACCCACACGAGTTCACTTTTGAGATATTGAATGTTGAAGTTTAAGCTGTATTTGCTAATTTATTTAGATTAATACTTGAAAAGATTTTTAATAAATCAAATGTATCGTAGTATAATTTTGTAATTAAAATTAATTTGGATATCTTTAAGTATTTACTATGATATTAAAGAAAATGTTGATTTGGATCCTTTTTGAGATATTTAATATTTCACGGAGCCATTCTCAAGAAGCATTTTTCAAAAACGATCCAGCTATGTCAATTTGTTCATTAGTTACCCATATCACCCATTCGATTATAGTTCCAGGGCTGTTTTGGGGAATCTTTTTGCCCCAGGACATCATTGTAGAGATGTTAAACTTAGAAGGGTAAAATAATTCTGTATAGACTAGGGTATCGCGGCACAAAGAGATAGGTACCCTATATCATTCCACCTAAAAACATCCTTTCGAGGTGTTTAATGTTATATTTGTGTTTTAAGTAAATGTACTTCACAAATATAAATCACCACAACGACACCACCAGTTCACCTAACAAAAAAAACATGTCAAATATTTTGGGTCTATGCACTTGGATCGTTTTTGAGAAATTAAAATACGAAAGCTCCATACATGTGGGATGGTAACCACCATCTATAAAACATATTTTTTTTTTGTATTTTGTGTATAAATGTTATGTGCTAAGAGAAAATGTATATCAAGCAGACCAGTTTGGCATACTTAACTCATTTTCGACCATTTTGTGGGGTGGATCCTTTTTGCGTATCTACGTCCAAATATAAAATATTTCTAAGATGCTAGCTATATTTGAAATTGAAATAGAATTGTAACAATATACTTTTAGAATATTCTAAGAAGTCGACATTTTATACTGATCTACAGTTTAATACTGAGTAAAGAACAAAATTAACCTCGAGTAAGGTATAAAATGGGTGACCCCAATATGATCCCAATCTTTATAGATTTTGTAACAATCGTCCCATATTTAACGTACATATAAACTTACATAAAAGGTAGGTTAAACAGGTACCTAGAAAATAGGACCATAGTAGATGTTCAGTTTCATAATTCTTGCAAAAATTTTGCACAGTAACACATTACTCTTACAACGTCATATTGATCAAATTAAATTAGAATACTTATAAATAGTTTTTTTTTTGTTATAAATATTTTCGTGCTAATTATATCTGTGACCATTAATCATAAATATTTTGTCGTAGATGTGTACGGAAGAAATTCCGAGACAGGAGCGTGCAGCTGAACACTACTTAAAGCAGTCTGTCAGTTTAGATTCTAAAATCATGGCAGCTTGGACCAAATGGAATGAGAGTCTCAAGAAGATACATATCCTTTACAACGAAGCAGTAGCAGAATGTCCCGAACTAAGAGATTTTGTAGAAAAAGTGCAGTTACAAAGTGAAATACGTCAACTTAAAGCGAGAGATAATTTACGGTACAAACTGCTCGCTATAGAAAATGAAGAAATCAATGCATTCACAGAGTACATGAGTGATATGCCTAGTATGCTGAAAAAGCTCTATTTGACTTTAAAAGGCTATGACAAGGCGCCACCGGCGCTGACGGCAGAATACTTGGAGATAATGAAAAAAGCAAAATCAGCTAAAGGTATCACTTGGTCAGATAATAACATGGAAAATGACAATCATTTTAAATTCGTTTCAACCTTGGATCTGGACAAACCTACAACTACCATGGACTACAATTTAGACTTTAAGAGGGAAGATATTAATACTACAATCGATATTGCGACAGACAGTGACGAACTTACAGATATAGAAAATCGTGATCCGATCCATACGTCGAAGAAACGTAAGGGAACACCAATAAAATTACCCAATAACGATACTATTATTATAAATGACTCGTTGGAAAGTTTAGACACAACGAGAAATCTAAACTCGGCAAAGAAAGTCAAGAGAGATATAAACCCGTCCTTCGATGTTGAGAATTATGTCGCAATAGATCCGAAAGATCTTAATTCCACTTTTGTGCTTGCGGGCAAAATGGATACTTGGAAGAAGTTGCCGGTGAAAACTGAACCTAAAGCAGAAGTCCAGCCGGTGAAGAAGGGACTGGTGGACAGAACAAATACAATGCCTCGGACAATCACATTCAATGATCATAAGGGTAAGTTAAGACAAAATTCCTTTTACTTTGACAAAAATGGAGAATATTTTTTTTTCAGGGCTGCTAGGCTGTTTCAGGTATCGGTAAAAAAATATGTAATTCAATAAATATTGCAAATATTACAACATTCAAATTTGATCACTGTCTGAATGTTCTACTATCAAAAATGACAAAGTGATAAATATATTTAACTGAACTATTTCTCCATCTCCTAGAGATAGGAAACGTATTTTTCAATACAAGGCAATTTTATTATTATTTATTATCAAATGAAAAATGCACAATAGTTAGGCCTCCTCAAACACCATGTCGATATAATTGATATAGCGAATCAGGTTTCTTAAATGATATTACATTGACAGCGAAAGTGGTAAAGCCGGTGGTGGGCAAGGCTCTGCCGCTGCGGCGCGCGCCCGGCTTCGGCTCCAGCCTCGCGCGCGACGGCACGCCGCTGCAGAGGAACGTTCAGGGTATGACACACTCAGCTCACTATAACTCACATTGCCACTGTTATAACTAGGGTTTTCGCGAATCCACTTTTTTTTAATTTATAATTTTTGCTGGAAAAACATCATCATTTCATCATTTTCTGTATCAACTTTCAATATCATCAAAAATCTTTGAAAATGTGATAAAGCAATAAAAATGCAGCGTTTTTTTTAAACAAGCTAATAGGTGTAGCTTTTAGTGTATATCACTCCTTAGCTTTCAGTTACCTTCACTTGAAACTCCTAGTAGAACAGTTATATCAGAGAGGCGCGGCGTGCTATGGATTTGTGTTTTGTCCTTAAATAAGAAGTAAAATAAACTTATTAAAAACTGAAACTAAGTTTAATACAATATTTTTTGTTAAAATTATAATAAATAAAAATAAAAAAGTGAGTTCATCTCACGCACCAAGGACCCTTTTTAGTTACATACATAACTAACAACGTACATTGGTTGTAGTTAGTAGACCAATTTTATAAATATCATAAAATAAATAACGTTAACACTGAATCACCCACCCCTTCCCTCTTAGTGTCTACCGCTCTGGTGCAGTGGTGCTGAATATGTCATTAACACCGAAATTAGCTGGTTCGATTTCGTTTTGTTTTTTATGCGGGATGTTTGTATTTATACAGACAATACTGTTCCTAAGTCTAACGCAACCTCGACCGAATTTTATGTTTTAAGGCGCTATTTAGTAATTTTATATAGTAAAGTTTCGAGAATATTAATGAAATAATTCTTTGAAAAAATGCGTACACGAGTACACGGGTTTGCGATGAAATATTACCCGGGTTCTAAAATGATCAAATACCGGGTCGAAAACCCTAGTTATAACTCACTGCCACTCACTGTGACACCTCACACTGTCACTCACTGCATATTTTACTTCATCATTGTATATTCTTATCCATTCACAAAATAGACACACCTTTCAAAGTTCATTTATGTGTTCATTTCTGTGTGTATAGTATTAACTTGGTGATTATTAAATTGGTGTAATAAAGGTTTATTCTTATTTCAAATAACACTACATTCTTACACTGGCAAGGCAAAGAATTTTTTTCTTTATTATTAGGGAAATATTACATAAGGAGTACTCAATTATTAGAGTACAAACAAAAGTATCAAACCGTGCAATATATAATGAAAAAAAAATACTTTGCTTCAATGTGTGATATTATAAAATTTTAGGTGGTATATGTTATATGTAGTGTTCGCAAATAACCACATCTCATTCGTCATTCCTAGAAGGTCTTATGTAATGTTATATTACTATGAAGTCGAAATTAACTATGAGTACATTTCCACAGTTGAGATATACATATTAATTTTCGGAATGGGAAAGTACACTGACGAATACTGTATAAGCGTTAATTGAAATAACATGAAAGGGCTGTACATAATAAGACATTTAATTACCTGTCGACGTATTAGTTGATTTTCTTAACATTAACCATGCGTATTTCGTAGCGTTGGTTTTGACGTGTTTACCGATACTAATTAATTATATTCGACTTATATTCAGTACAAAGCATGAGTAATTTTCTAACGGTACAATTGTATATCAAAATAGCTAACATGTATTAAATGTTTGTGTTGTCTGATTAACCAACTAACAGACGGTTCGAGAAAGACGACTGTCACTGAAAGATCAGTGGGATTTAAAGCAGTTCGAGCGAGGGAGAGGGTCCAGGCGCATCCGTACTCCAGGCCCGCGCCCCTCAACGCCAGGAAGTGACCATCAGTGACCATCAGTGACCATCGGTGACCATAGGCGACCATCAGCAAACATCAGTGACCACAAGTGATCACTAATGACAGCCAGCAACCACCAGTGGCCACTAATGACCAGTGATCAGGGACCAGATGCCACCAGTGACCACTAATGACCCCCGGTGACCAAAAGTGATTGATAACAAGATTGCTGCATAGTAAGGCGTTGAGACATTGTTAAGACTATACATATTATATGAAAGTGATAAGTGACCACCTGATAACAGATTTTTCTTTAGTTTTATAAATAATGTGTGATGTAAAATTGTATAGTGAATTATTTTTATTGGTTTTAAGGTTTCGGATTATGTGCTATCAAAATGTGTATGTAGAAGCATTTATTACTCGTATTTTTAAGGTATTAGGATTGTTAAAAATTCGTGTATATTTCTTTTGATAAAATATTAACTTGAGACGAACTTAAAAATACAATTCGATCAACAGATCGTCTAATTACATGATCCCGTATTACGCGATGGAATAACTTTGATAATATTGAAGTATCTGCAGTAAAAGTTGCCAATGGATCAGTTTTCCGTATTTGAGCGAAGTTCGATCAAACTGAAGCACTGTGGGTCTGCGGATTCTTATACGTATGCGGGTGTAAAGTTGGTTTCACACGGGAGCGCTTAGCGGAAATAAATACGTTCCGAATCGTAAAACTGACACGAAAAAGTTATTTTCTTAGATTAGTAAACGCTCGTTTACTATTTCAGTTGATGACCGTCGTTAGAATGTTGTCAGTCTTTTTGTCATATGGCTTAACAGATTTTTTTATGTCGAAAGTTTTTCATGTTAAAATTTTTCTTCAGTCTTTCAATCAGATCTTTATGATCAGTCGTGGTCGGATTTGATGTTAGAAATCGCAAATCTATTGCTCGAAAGTGTGTAGGGATCTACGCATTTGCCAGAATATTAATAAACGGTTTAAATTCTAGTGTAGATGAAAATAGAATAAATGCTTAATGCGATCGTTATGCAGGTAAAGTCGTAATACGTATAAAATGCTTTGAAACTGACATCGACTTCAACCATGTTTGGTCAGATGTTCCCCATCTCTGACATACACAATAAGTCTGACATCATCCTGATATAACGCGTTGACTTATTGAGTGAAGGTATAAACAAGATTATCTAGTATAGGGTTGCCATATCCAAATAATAAAATGAAATAAAACTAGGATATTTATTTGTAAAACCCAGACAGACAAGAGGTCTTTTTTAATTGATTTGCTAACGTTATTTAAAAACTGTTCGGGACAGCTTAGGACATCCTTAAACCCAAGATGTGTCCTGGTAAAACTAGACGGGACGATAACCCTGATCTAGTAAAACTTGAGTCTTATAGCCATTGGGGTTTTAAATATCCTTCTCATAACCTCACTCCACGTACTCAGTATTCAATTTTTAGGGTTCCGTAGTCAAAACGGAACCCTTATAGTTTTGCCATGTCTGTATGTCTGTCTGTCTGTCCGCGGCTTTGCTCCGAGGTCCTTAATACAAGAAAGCTGAAATTCGGCATGAGTATACATATGAATCACGCCGAGAAAGTCGTACAATAAAATCTTGATAAACAATTTTTGTTGGGGTTTCTCCCCCATATGTAAAGTAAAAATTTATTTTTCTCATTTTCCAATGATGTGGTATTGTTGGATAGGTCGTTTAAAAATATTATAGGTGTGGGAAAACCATTTTTCCAAACGAGGAACAGTTTCCGAAATATTAAGCTTCAAAGTGTCAAATTTTTGTAGAGTCAAGTGTCCCCCCCCTCTACCTCCTAAACAGCTGCTTCTAAAAATGTGAAAAAATTCACGACAGTAGTACATATAATTTAAAAGGAAAATTGTCACGGGTATGTAGGCTTCTATAGTTAACGAGTCATAGTCTATCAAAGTAAAACAAACATTTTACCCAAATTTCATTGAAAATTATTAAGGTAAACATGTTAGTTGTAAATACATAGGTGACCGTATATTATTATGTTGCCACGAACTACGGAACCCTTCGTGCGTGGCTCGACACGCACTTTGCCCATTATTTTAAATTCAGAATGCCTTGAAATCATTTGTGCTTAATCGTAATATGTAGTGATTATGGATATAATAATTGCAAGTATTAAAATTGAAATAACTCTTTAAGGACGGTATATATTTTTTAGATTTTATACAAGTTTTTTTTTTATGAATTAGCGTATCGAATGTGTTTTTTAACGAGATAAATTAATTGTACAAATGGTAGTTACCACCAACTAATAAAAATAAGGTATACAAGATTTTCGATCCATAATGAATATTTTATCTATATTTGTTCGATAAATACAATCAGAATATTTTTGCGGGTACCTACGTGTGGAACCAATTCGAGTAATTAATGAAAATAAAAATAAAAATATAATATAGACAACGATATAATATGTTTGTGACTATTTTTTTCATAACGTAAAAAAATTGTGTCACAAAATTTTCGTTCAATTCATTACTTGTTTTCAGTGGTCGTATTTTACTTGTAGGTTGGTTTTCGCTAAAAAATAAATTGAAATTAATTAAGTACAAAATCTGCGATTCAAAATTTGTTACAATTTGTAAATAAATTAAAACATTCTTTCAAATTTTATTTAGAAAACGGTAAAGAACTAATCATATTGAATATATTTTTGTAATAGTACAGAAAACATGTTGATACGCTAGATCGTATCATCCGTATGGATTTCAGTACGTTTCACCTGAGACCCTAGAATATTAATTTAATTTTTCATAAAACGTTTATATACTGAACTGACATTATTACATTACAAAATTACTGTTAGTTATTCAGTTAAATGAACATTGAAATGATTAGCAATTCGAATTATCTTAAAATTTAATCAAAATTAATTAATTTTAATTTACAATTATTTAATCTTAGTTTTATTACATGCGTATGAATATACATATATTAAGAGCCAAATTACGACATTCTTTTTAGCTTTTCTTTCTATCATCACTCTTAACGACTAATTTTCTCACAACTGACATTTGTAACTAACTATTTAATAATGGATGTTAATACTAAATAAAATAAAGGTTTTTAGCTTTAATAAATAAAGTCGAAAAGTATCGCCTGTTGAATACTATTTATTTGTAACGATAATGTTTTCAACTTTTATAGTTTATTTTCGTATTTTTATTATAACGTAACTTTGTAACTAATAATAACATTTGATATAAGATTTGTACGTGTTGTATCGTAATGATAGAAGTACTAAAATGGTAAGTACCCTATTTTTAATGTTATTATTTTTATTTTTTACTGAAGGAACATTATGAGGTAAATAAAACATTTTATTATCACTCTAGGAGATATTATCAAGATGTAATAGTACTCAGGATTTAGTCAAAGACATGTAAGGATTGTTTAATTTGTGTGTAGGAAAGCTATAATTTTTGAAAATGGCGAATTAGACAAATGTAGCAATTGATATATTCTTTTATAGGCTTGACATGTGACTCATAGAAAACTAAAGTGATTCATATATGAAAAACATAATTCCAACTAAATATTAAACAAATATTGTAACTTTCTACATTCTACTGAAATTTATAGTGAATTAAAATTTAATTAAATTTTTGGAGCAGGTATGATAAGTTGTCTACTCTTCATCCCTAAGTGATAGAACAATAACTTAGAACAAAGGGACTTTTCTATAAATAGAAAAATATAAACCTGGTTTTATTTTACGCCTAAATCGTTAGGACGTTCAGGGAGCCGAAATAACAAACAAGTGGACTTTAAATTAAAACGAAATTCCTACAGATAAAATCGTCTACGATTGAGTGTAAAGTGTTTACATCATAATGTGTTTATAAATGTGGCTGCGAGAGCAACAACGGCCTATCTTTTTTTTTCTTTTTTGTTGACGCAGGGTACATCTTCATAGATACCCGACTCCTGGGGATGTCGGGTTATGTGAGATTGCACTCACTAAAACCCCCTGCGATGGCCGCCACAGC
>DVXP01004699.1:0-10145 GCA_018235645.1 Junonia grisea
CTCCTGAGAAGGGCTCCGCAAGCCACGAGCGGAGCAACGCACGGGAGAGGCCGCGGACATGCTGCGAAAGCGATCCCATAGCCTCTCCGTTTTCCGTGCTGTGGCGGCTATAGCAGGGGTTTTAGTGAGTGCAATCTCACATAACTCGACCTCCCCCCAGGAGTCGGGTATCTATGAAGATTTACCCTGCGACAACAAAAAAAAAAGACTAAGTAAGTAGCCTTATGTAAGTCCGTAAGCAACAAGTGTAGTCTAGCCTTAGGTCAGTAAGCGTGCGAAAGCTTTTAATTCATTTTTTTACAAGCCACGTTCGCGATCCACTTTATAATTTTTTATATGACAACAGATCATCGCTCCTGACCAGTGTCTATTCAAATAATACGCGATTCATCATTATCAAGAAATGCTCAGCAAAAAAGAAAACCGCGCGTGTGTGGGTGAGGTTCTTTGAACTACTACATGGAATTCCTTCCTAATTAAACGAATTTAAACTCTATTTCATTGTCTTAAAGTTGTAATCACTTTGGCCGTAACGTTTATCGGGTAATCTACTTTTGGCTAAATTTTCCAGAGTGTGTTGGAGCTAATGGGTTGTCACGTGTTCAAACGATTTCGGTTACTTTTCATTATTTCAGAATTTCGTTACGTCTAAACTAATTTAGAGATCTAGACTGATAAAAGCCACGGTTTTTCAAGTCCTCTCTATAAGCCTTGAAAATAGACTCTAGTACTTACAACAAAAAATTGGCCATAAATAAATCTCATCTATTTTAGATGTTCCTAATTAGTTTCCTTTCATCTCGTAATGGCGAAAGAAGAAACTTCCGATGACTAATAAAAGTGTAACGAATTCTTGAAATAATTTATTTTCTATACGATAATTTCTTGTTAATTGGGAATTATGTTTTTACCTTCCGGTCTTCTCTGATAAGTGAAATTTTGTGAGCAGTAATTTTGTTTTATGTAATGATTGTACAACGAGAAATCATCGATTATTGTATGTCACTAAATTAAGGTTTTTTTTTAATTTTAAACGCTTGCAATAACTACAGCCTATACAACTATAATATAAAAAATGGCTGGTTAAGAATGTGTAAGAAATTTATATTATAACAACGTGTAGGCTCCATTTTCAGAGTTGCCATGCTACGTAATTCAAGAATTTGATTGATTACGAACGCGAATCCAGACTACCTTTTTGTTATCTTTATTTATATATCGAAAAAAATCGTATTTCTTTGATTTAAAATTGATAATTAATTAATGATTAATTTTGAATTTCCTACTTCGTCTTTTACTCTTTAAAAAAGTTAACGTTGTCGATAGAATATAAGTACATAATATACATAATATGGCACCCAAGTAGTAAGTAGTTTAATTCTTCGAAAATTAATCTTTATTACTTTAATTACCCATTTACTTAAATACTTAATTTAATTCACAATTTTAATACTATGATAAATGCTGTTAACCACTTGAAAAACGCAGAAAAATAAATCCCTAATAAACAAAACCCTTAAAAATAGCAAGTGAGTGACAAAAAGTCTATTTATTATAATTCAGCGACGTAAAAGTCCGTTGACTGATTTTGGCGAAGAATGCCAATTACTGCGTACCGCATCGGGTTTGAGAATAATATCGGCCCTTATTAAAATTAGTGCGATGCGATAAATGAAAGCACTGAGCCCGACTGAGATATTTACCTGCACGCTAAAATAATGTGCAAGCTTTTGTATTTATTTTGTTTTTCAAAATTTTGATGTAAAACACTCTAGGAAGTTCTATGTCTGAAAGAAGACATTATAAAAGATAATGCAAAAATATTGTACGAGTATTTGTGGAAATAGAGATTTCCATTGATATCTGAGAATCAAAACTATTTGATATTTCGATGTTTTTGTACAAGGAAGAAAACTTCTTCAAAGGCAAAATGAAGACAGGCTTTATTTTATACTAGGAAATTTAAAATTTATAATGTACTTATACTTAAATCAATATCGAATTATATCGAACATTTTTGAATGAATCGATATTCTAAATGATTACAATTCAAAACGGTAACACAATAAAACATAAATCGACACAAAAAAATTGTGTACAAGCCAGCATAGACGAGACAAATGTCAAATGGCCGCCAATAAAAAAATAACGCGCACATGTCATCATCGCACGCGCAGACAACCCGTCAGGTAGGCTGGTCGAAAATGCCCTGGTTATCGACCCCGAGGGACCCGCAACTTTAACCGATTTCGAAAAAGAGGCTTTTAAATTTGAGTTTTCTTATTTTTGTTTCACTAATTTTTAAAAATGAAATAGATTAATAGGCAACGCATTTTGTAGCTCCTCAGGTGTTGTAAATGTCCATGGGCAGTACTATTCACTTACCATCAGGTGATCTGTCAGCTCGTTTGCTCCCTATCCTATAAAAAAAAATAGTAAATACCTGTATTTTGTATACAGAGTAAGAAAAAAAAGGCGCACATATGATAGTCGCACGCGCAGACAACCCGTCAGGTAGGCTGGTCGAAAATGCCCTGGTTATCGACCCCGGGACCCGTACATTAATGAACACATGATTGATCTCGGGCCTTTAGCAAAAATTTCGCTGGACTTTTTGCGACCGCTGCATTTCTGATTTTGGCCTGCAATTTTGATGTAAGTTATTATTAGTGCTGTGGGAATGTTTGCTGAGCGTTTCGTAAGATGTTGTGACACCGGTTTTTTGTAATTTTAACCGACTTTGACAAAGAGGGTCAATTTGAGTTTTTCTATTTTTCTTTTGATTTATCATGCCCATCTATATTGTCTCACTAATATTATTTAAAGATGAGATATTGACGGGTAGTGTTTACGCAAAGAATATAATTGTTTTTTTGTGCTTTTTCGGTCTTTATACGGACAGATAAATCAGATACTGGATGTAACAAACATGGATGGTGGATTTAGATTCAACTGAATCTTCGGGATCGAGAATGGGGATCTTGTTTTTGTATAAATTGCCGATGGCAGCTAATAGTAGAAACTTACTATAGTATAATAAATTATTAAAATAATAAAAATCAATACATCAATTTTATAGATCCAGTATCGAAAAAAAAAATCGTTGCTAGGTGCAGTAATTAGGCAAAATTCCATTATGTCCGAGCTATTTAACTGGATGGACCAGAAATAGCTGTTCCTAAGGCGATGAGATCAGATTCTGGTGGTGATATTTTAGTTGGAGTTCCTTCACCCGGCCGTGGGTGTCACATGACGATGATGCACGAAAACCGTGGAACAATGGAATAGAATGGAAAATGTTAGATAGTGAATTTGGTACAGTACTAGGTTTTATGTGATTCAGCGCGTTGATGTAAATTTTGTCCTGGAAACATTAAAAAAACTCTAAAGTTATGTTAATGGACCAAAGTTATCATATTTTCTAGACATTGATTTTGTATGTCAATTTAAAACGCAAACTAACTAGCCAATAACAAGTAAATACCGAATTACTTGTTTTAATTTGATATACCAAATCAGATATCGATACTGTATTTATCAGTGTATGCAAATTCAAGATGATCGGCTGATTTAAGGCGTGAAAGCGTTAAAATAAACTGACATTCGATTTTATAATATTAGTCAAGTTTAATATTAGCATTCCGTCAATATTTATTCGAAGCACCCAATGATATGTTAACGACGCGCAACTGCGTCAGAATTGAGGCGTGTGCCTTCAATGAAAGCAAATATTTGATACAAATAAAATCTGTGAACTGTGATGGAAAATACTTCCGTGATGGAGTAATAAGAAAATCAAACTTTGGAATAGACGTCGATATTTCATAACGTGACACAGCCTGTACGTATCCCACTGCTGGGCATAGGCCTCTTCTCCTATTAGGGAGAAGGTATGGAGCTTAATCCACCACGCTGCTCCACTGCGGATTGGTGGATACATGTGTCAGAATTTCTTCCGACACATGCATTACTTGTTATAAATAATTTATAACATGTACATATAGGTATGTATTTATGTCAACCATACTCGTCATTTTGCCAAACTTCGCCGATCAGTTCAAGCAGAGTTCAAACGCAGATCAGATCCAAGTAGTTTTGATTAGTTTCACCTCAATTTTTTATTATCATTGAATGGGTTAACTTTTGTTAATAGAAATGTAATGAGAGAAATGTAAAATTAAATTTAATAATATGATATTATGTTCGCCGGGGGACTGATAGCGCCGCGCCCGCCGCTTATCGCGACCGAATCACACGAATTTGAATAAGCGTGCCTTTGATACGAAACCGTTTGGTGACTTACGTAACTTGTATTTTATCATTGTGAAATTCTTTCAGCCATTCAAGTGGTTGTACATTTCCCTGTATTTAAATTATTGTTAAATACCTTTGTATGTAGTCATACTTCTTCATGGAATATTTATATGCAAAAACATTTGCGATAATTTGTGTGTTAGTTTCAAAATATTGTTTCCCCTCAATACTGAACTAAGAAAAACATAATCAAGAAAAAATGATTGCCTAAAAACATATTACATTTTAAATTAGTAAGTACGATGTTCACCAGGTTATTTAGTATGGAAAACTTGGGCGAGCAATCTTCGCTCGGAGCTTTATTTTGTTGATAAACTGAAAACTCTTTATGGTAATTGAAAAAACTGACAAAAACGCTTTGTTGGTGTAAGACTAAGCTAAATCTGAATTTCACTCCCACAAACCCAACAAAACTTCAGCGTAATCATTACAGATGTTTCCGAGATAAAGAAATTATATACAAGGCTCGCACATTTAAATACATTAGAGTAGCACGCTGTTAAAAATCGTTTATTGGAAAACGACGAAATTTTCATTGGGCACCTACTTTTTCTTTACTTTACTTTTTGTATAATACAAAGTTCCATTCACAAATCATATCTCGATATTTGCTAAAAGTATTTTCTCTAATCTCCGCCACAAAAACCGATAAATTTTAAATATTTTTCACAAACACACAATTGACCCATATTCGGCGACACGGCGATATGGGACTCGATATCAAAAGTATATCTTAAGCAAACAACTTTCGCATATCGCGAAAAATTTCTATGGAAATTGTGATGGTCCGATGTAAATAAAATTTTATCGGTAACACGGCGATAAGTCAGGTGCCGTCCGTATGTGGGTCAGAGGCGCACCTGTCCGCGCGCAGCGGCGCCTTGCCGGGAGCGTGGACTACAGACTTAGATTACATGTAGGACTGTAGGTACAAAAAAAATTATACAAATGTATTTTTATAAATAGGGTAAATTAGTAACTCTATTTATGTTTCTCTCTCGTTGTTTTTTGTTATAATTTCATACCTATGTTGCTAAGCGTATTGATAAAAAATTGATTGAATTTGATTGAAAGATTGAATGATTTTGGTATTAATTGAATTAGGTAGCTTTGTCAGAAATTTTAATTCTTTAAATAAATATTATATTTCAATTAGCTAAAAGAAATCTAACCTAACCAGTTTTTGAAAATCACTGAAGATTTTTATGTTTTCTTCACATTTTAGTTCCCATCATCTCTATCTCTTTTAACTTCACAACTCGTTTGTTGCTCACCTGGTGCGTCAAATGTGCACTTAATAACAGTTTCATTTATCCACTTTTTTATAAAAATAGTAATCTATCAAAAAAAGTCAGTCCCGGTTGTTATCACAATCACCTGATAACCATGGTTACTCATAGTAGGTTAATATTCTAGTCTAAAAGGTTGCTTGCTAGTCCTCTGGATTGCGGAGGTCAGACGGCTATCACTTTGCGTAAAATCAGTAACCTGTCAATACCTAGACTAGAATAAAGCAGACCCTGGCTAAGTCCGGGCAAAATTCTAAGAAGAAAGAAAGTCATCAATCTAAACATTGTATTCTGTTTCAAGACAATATTAATATAAGTCGATAGTGTCCGCATCTTACTTCTTGTTAGGTCTAATGGCTATATTACAAGCCTCGCCTCATTTGCACGCTCTCATAAAACACGTTTCTTGTTAACTAACTTACCCCCGCTTTTAATTAATTACTTTATTATTTAATATTGCATTATTGAACGCGAATTGTTATACATTTCTCGTTATAAATCGATTACTATTCCGACGCAGTATATCTTTACTTATAATGTAAGCGATGATAAAAAAGGTGCTACAATTAATTTGATTTAATCTTATGTAAATGTTGTGTTTTTCTTTACTCCGTTTATGTCGATTATAGAAGCCGATTTTTTTATATTACAACTGAAGATCGACAATAACACATATTTGTAGACTTATTATATTATCTAGCTCAAGATAATTAATCTACAAAACGATTAACTTTTTTTAATATAATAATATTCCGACTTTTTTTCTTATTTTCAAAAATGTATCGAAATGAAAACTCCTGCCTCCCCATATTTTCCATTAATTTACATTCCTATTCATTTTCCATGCATTTTCTAACAGTTATAGGTAAGTAAATTGTTGTGCAGCGAGGCTGCGTAGCTGAGCATGGATGCCTGTGCTTTGTTACGCTAAGGCGGAGAGGCTGATCATCCCGCAGCGCCCGAGACGTTGCACATGTAGTGGTTATTAAGAATCAATTCACTGCTTAAATTCAATCCGATATAATAACTGTTCTCTTGAAACACGTCACGACATGAATTTCGCTATTTGGAAATCTGAGATTTCCACAACGCGCCGTGGTCGTAAAATGACCCACGACGCTTCGTGGACACTTCACTGTGTCCACAACACGTCGTGGACATTTCACTGTGTCCACAACGCGTCGTGGACATTTCACTGTGTCCACAACTCGTTGTGAGCTATTTTTTTGGTCATTAAGCGGTTTTTGTCTTTGACCGTGACAAATATATGAAATACATGGAGACAGTGTCGCAGGCAAAACTTACGTTTACTGATGCGCTCAGTGTCATCTAAACCGTGCTAAAGCTAAATCGCGGGACCACACACGTTTATCTTATATCATGATACCACGGCGCCGCGTTTTGGTTTAAGATACGGACTGACACTATAGAAACGCAAAATAGTTGCCGTTAAAAACTCTTTGAGTGTTTATTTGGAGTATGTTTATGTGATCTGAAGCTTAAAAGTCAGTCAAGTATCCTAGCCTAGGATAACTATCAAAACTATCTTAACAAAACAAGTCCACGTAAACGGGTCCACGCATCAATTATACGTATACATATCGTCGTTTTAGTTCTAACACCGCGTAAGTCATTTTATAGCTGTTTTGAGATTTTAATACCATATGCTAAAGAACAAAAAAGGCCATCAGTTAAGAAATCAAAATCAAAAAACATTGAATAAAAACTGATATATTGAGTGCTCTATCATACTAGTTTCATACTGGCTTCAAACTAATGAATGACGTTTTACGCTCCCCTGAAAAGTTGATATTTCTGACTTACGCGGTGTTAGAACTTAAACGACAATATTGATGTTTTAGTAGACGTGTCAATAAAAGATAATTTAATTTCAAATGACATGAGTGATGTTTTCCGATGAAATCGTGTTTATTTATCACCGCTTCTGCGTTATCAATGGTTTCGTGAAAATTCATATTTTTCCAACCAGTGACTCAGGGAGAATTATTTTTATTCGGCAAATACGCAGACGATGTCTGGAGATAATAAAGATATTTTAAATATATTCACTTAAATCAGGCTTATTTCATATTAATTAGTTTTTCGTCTGGAAATTATTATGTTAGAGATTATGGTTAGTTACCGGTCTGGGAATTTTGTACAGAAATTGTTATCTTCCATATAAATAAGGAAAATAATTTCCCAATGTAAATTTTTCTATCACTTCAGAACGATTGTACGTACCTACTTATTAGGTACTGTTTATTTATTTTTTTATTTTTATTTTTTTGCTTTTATACTTATCAGTCCAAGGTAACAATCAAAAGGTAACAAGTAAAGAAAATAATCAAAAGAAAGGACAAAAAGTGTAAATTATAAGTTCAAAATTTTCCTGTAATAAGTGAATGAGTAAAATAGATAATCTTCAAATAATATATTGTAAATACTTTACCAAGCATTGCATTTAATAAAATTCGTCATTTCATACCTATAGTAAAGTGCCTTCATGTTAAAGTGTATTCAAAACTATATTTTGAATTTAAATTTGGGTAAAGAGAAAATTGTTTTGTGTCAAATTTTCTTAGTTAGCACATCCATGTAAATACGCAATATGCAGCTTGTTATCCACTAAACAGAAAAATCATATCGACCATTCAATATGAAAAAAAAATTTAAAGTGTATCAAAAAATTTTAAATAAATCAAAAATTTTAAATAAATCAATAATTATTCTAATTTATATTTACATATATACCTCAGTAATCAAAACAATTTTAATATTCAAAATGCATTTCCCATAATAATCTTAAATTGTTATAGTAACTTAAACTTAAACTAACACACTTAATAAATGCAATAATTACCTGACTCAAATCCATAGCTGGACACACACAGCACAATTTACGTCAGTTTATACCAGAACAGTACTATGTCAGTTTAGATCACAGAAAGTCACACAGACACAACGGCACAGAGTATGTAGCGTCGCGACGCAACCGGCCGCTAATGTCAGCTTTACGGACAAACTGCTATCACTGCGCTTAATTTTATTATTACCGATCGTGAAATTAGGAAAAGCACATACGTTGACACGCGTTCATTATTTATGATTATTTTATGCTGATATTATGATAATTTTTTTCGTTTGATTTTGAGTTGAATATATTTTTTTATAATTAATTCAAACAGAATAAAACTGTTTGATTTATTTCATAATACTAAATTAGTTTATTTGTTGTGTTAGTATGAAAATCTTTTTTACATACACAGGCGGAATCAAATAAAGGTGAATAACAAAACTCAAAATTATATCGCCCAAAAAGTATATAAAATGAATAGCTATGAAGTACTTATATGCTGACATGAACAAAACACTATTCAAATGAGAATTCTTTTAGAATCAATGAAAGCAGACTGTCAACTTTAAATATTCATCTTTTAGTATTGGAAATTAAAAAGTTAAAATCAATGCTTAGTAAGACTAAAACTATGTATGTAACTTACATGTACAAAAAATATACCGACAAAGCTAACACACGAATACAAGTTTAAAATATTATAAATTCGTCCCCTACAGAACGTAGTGGGTAATTTAGCTTATTTATTAGGTATTATATTGCGATGTAAATGTATGTTGAGCGGGTTTTTCTCCTGCCGTCCTCGGAACGGGTGTGGAGAACAATGGGGGGCAAAAACCATCGCGGTCACTTTGCGACCGATATTTGATATTCATCTCCATAAATACATAATACGGCCTCGAATTTACATATTTTAATCGTTTCATTTCCAGTTCGCGATGCGCATTAATGTTTGAAGAAAAACTGAATTTGTATCTTGTGTGCGCAAAACTATCGATCATTTTCAACGTTTCATTGTTATAAGACAGTGGAATGTTAATACTTTTGTAGGCTAAGAGCAAATCTAGTTAAGTAATTCAAGCTTGTAGAGGAGATCTTTAATAAGGATCTTTAATTTTGGAGCATGAAGAAGTACTTACTAGTGTGACATTATGGATAGTTATCCCTTAAGAGAGATCATTACGGAAAAACCATTCCTAAAAAATCATCACACAACAATCATAGATAATAATGTGGCTAGTGAAAAAAAAATTTAAACAAAGCTTCTTAAAAATAACCTTTCTTTTAAATTTTATTAAATGTAACTAATGTTTTATCGAAGTCGGTAAAAATTGTCGAACGCGCTGGCATCTGAAGATAGTTCAGTTTACTCTTCGATAAGCCGCGATACGTGAAAGTTATCGTAATCAAATAACTTGGAAAGTGTACTATTTGTATATTTTATACTATCGCGAATCATTTTCATAGGAGTGCGTCCGCTCCACTGACACCTGCTGCACAAACAATACAATTATTTAATCAGAGTTTGTCATTATGTATGTCAGTATAATTACCTAGTATCAATTATTTTGATATTTTTTAGAATTTGATGCTGATAGGTAAAGATGCCCTAGTGGTGCGAACACGTGGATCTTAACCAAAGGTCACTGGTTCAAACCCTGGCTAGCACCGCTGGATTTTCAAGT
>DVXP01004700.1:0-10144 GCA_018235645.1 Junonia grisea
AATGATATTATGCCGACTAGTCGGATTTCGGGGGGGGTTTGAACCCCGAAAACCCCCCCCTGGCTACGCCCATGATATATATCCAGTAATTTGGAGTTTTCAAGTAGATAGTATCAGTATTGTTTTGCTGTAAGCATAACGTTATATCAACACAAATCCATCAAATGGATACGTAGACATCTATCAGTTAAAAAAAATTCCTGCTACCAGAAACAAGAAATGAGGTATCTACTTTTTTAAAAGTCTTATTTAAATAACAATACATTAATTGATATCTAATAAATTATGTTGGATACCTAGTTTTTCTTATAATAAAAAATATAAAGAGGATTTTAAAGGAGTAAGGTAAGAATTAAGGACTACAATATTCCAAATTATCTACACCTTAAGTCAAATCTCGTTTTTAGAGTTTTTACACTGAAAGGCATTTTAATTAAAGTTTTACATAGTGTGACATATAAAAAAGAATAAATCCGCGACCATTCAACATATTTTTTATTACTGTCGTACTTAACAAAATACAAACTCAAGTAATTTTTATATATTGTTAACTAATTTAATTGATATCTTACATAATTATGTAGATCTTTGTTATACGCATGAAATAAATTATAGGGATTAATAAATAAAAATACTTAGGTTTTTTTCATTTTAATTTAATATTATTTATTTAGCAGAAAAAAACACAATTATAATTTGCAGTTAGTAATGGATGTACTTCAATATTTTATTACAGTTTTCCAATACATTTAAGTTTCATATTGTCCTACATACTATTTTTAAAAGTAATAGTTTTATCCAAAAAGGCTGTATCAATCATCTAAGTATTCAAAAGGTTCGGGAGGCTCAGGTTCCTTTTCTTCTTCAGTTTTCGGACCAAATGCTGCAACTGGTTCAACCAGGACTTGTTCGCCATCTCCCGAATGATTTAACATAACAATGCCTCCAATGGTCACATCCTTTAGTGGTGTGTACCCGGAACCTTCGACTACAGAAATGCCTTTGAGTTGCTGACGCATAACTCTGGCGGGGTTGCTGAGAATTTCGAAGTTCGGTTCCGGTTCTTTCTTTTCTTTCGTTTCCTTTTCCTCGCCCTCTTTTTCTTCTTTCTTTACTTCTTTCGAAGTTCCAGCTTTCTCCTCTTTGTCGGATTTCCCGTGGACTGTAATATTGGGATTGGGTGACTTGGATGGCTTTTTCTCCTCTTCATCGACATCCATTTTAGATGTAGTGGAAGATGTGACACTGGAAGATGATGATCCTTCGGTTCCGTGCGCTCGCCTTCTTGCCCTGGCGGCAGCAATACTCAATACAGCAGTAGTCACTCTCTCCCTCTCCTCACGTTTCTTTTCTTCAAGTGGTGCTGGGTAAGCATACAGTGAAGGTTTCGAGTTTGATTTCAGCTCAAGCTGAGGCATCTTCAAATCGGAGTTGAGTGCAATTAAGCAAGTTGGCGTAAAGGCGAGTGATAGACAGTGAGCGAGTGGGAACCAGTACCAATACTGAGTGAATACCAACATTCCAACAACTGCTAACATGTTCATGTGACCAGTTCTGTTTTGAAGAGAAACTGTTACGTTACGTCCACCGGCATCAATGATACCTTGAGCGAGAATAGCTCCGAATTTAGCCATTACGTCTTCGTGTTTGTTAGATATCACCTGAGCGTAGAGCTGGCGGAAGTATGTAACTTTAGGGCAAAGGGCTTCCGTTTGTTGAATTAGAATCATAGCCGAAGCAATGAGTGCTCCTTGTCTGACGAAATTAACAGGGTCGAATTTGACCATGGGTTCCAGAAGGCCAATTGCTTCACGATTTCCAGTGCCAGCACAAGCGATACCCAGCGCCATAGCAGCGCCGTAACGTACATGAGGATTGTAAGATTCAGCTAAGAGCGATACAACAGAAGGACATTGTTCAGGTGTTCTGAAGAGTAAGAAACCAAGAGCGGTAACAGCAGCGCGACGTACGTCATCATTTACGTCTGATACGGCAACATGAAGTAATGTACGAATAGAATCGTTATTTCCAGTGCCGCAGTAAGCAGTGGCGATGGTGTAGCAACCAGCTCGCCGCAACAAAGGATCCTTGTCTCTCAATAACTGTTGGACAAGAGCATCAGCTTCTTCAAGTCGGCCATACATGGTAAAGGCAATACCGACAGCCAAACCACGTAAAATCTTTTCGTGCTGAGTTTCCTGGGCGTAAGCAACCATGTCTTCAATGGCGGCAGCATGTCGTGATCCCAACATCACCATTCCCATAGCAATACCTGCTGCTTCACCAGTGACTGCATCATCTTGATACAAGTTAAACTTGAGCTGTTCGTAAACATCTTGCCTATGTGTTCCCATTGCGGCCAGACCGAGGCCGAGACAACCACCATGGCGCACCATTTCATTCTGAGCATCTTTTAATTGTGTTAAAAGATAGTCAATGATGTTAGCGCCGTGATTGGCATGGATTAGACCTAAAGCATAAAGACCTCCGCCCTCAGAATAGCCAGATGAAGGACCGGCCTCTTTAGGCAAATAAGACTGCATGAGAGCCAAGGATTCATTTTCGTGGCCTCGATGGATGACACCCAGTGACGCTGTTACAGTTAACTTGGCCCAATTAGTAGCTCTCGCTAACCACTCCAAATTATCTCTCAAAAACTGGTCACTTGTTGTTCCAGCATGCATAAATGCATTTGCTATGACTGTGGCCGTGTGACAAATTGACACTCTAATGGCATCTTTAGTATTTTTAAGGATAAGCATATCTGCATGATTTGATCTTATTAGAAACTGTAATTGTAACCCTATAGACACATCTCCACCTAATATTGATATTAATTTTTCTACCCTTTTTTGATGCTCCTTTTCTTCATCATTTAGACTGTCTATATCTCTTTCAGGCTTTTTGGATTCCTCAGCAGGTGCCTGGTCTACTTCCATTGAGGTTTCAGGGAAGGGTCCGCCCTGGGGCTGTGGTTTACCTCCAAGAGCACTTGGTATTGGGGCTGTAATCCTGAGAGCTTGAAGTACTCTACCTAAGAACTGTTGAGTGGCTGAGTCATACAAATCAAAGGCAATTTGATATGCCATGAGTACTGATTCTTGAGGGCCGTGGGTTAATTTGTCGAGAATTTCAGCCACAGATAGAGGGTCTTCTAAGAAGATGAGGCATTGACACATGTTAACATAGTCTGGTATGTTGAGACCTCTGTATAAGCCAACTAGGGAACGGAGTACTGTGCTGCGAAAACCCCTGTTCTGGAGAAGACTCATGGCCACTGTGAAGGCGTACTGAAGCATTCCTGTAATAGACGAAAATGATAGGTTTAATTTAATAATTGTTATATCTTTTAATAGAAATTTTATAGATTGTTTCTTTTTTATTTATTCATAACTATTGTTATTAATTTTGTAGTTTTTATTTTTGTGATGTATTTCTTTTTTTGGTTTTGTGTGCAATAAAGTTGAATAAATAAATAAACTAATTATACCTGTATTATAAGTTAACCAAAATGTATAATTTACTAATATAATAAAGACAAAAAAAATATTTGTACTACTAATATCACTAAAATGAATTAAATAAGATATTGTATATACTGAAACAAACTGAAACAGGTTATGGAAGGTGGTTATTGAAGGTTATAGACTATTATCATATCATGCTCTAACTCAGGACATAGGCACAAATGAAAATGTGAGGGGCAGCTTGTAGAGTCAATGTTTATACTATGTACAGGACATTCCATTTAAGGTTCATTTGAAATTTGAAGAGTAATCATAAACATTACATTTGGTTTTGTTAATTTCAGTATTTGTGTAACAATGACACTTATCATTGTTTATTATTAACTAACACTATTTAAACAATCTTTTTTTAACGGAAATTCTGAATAACAAATACAATTTCTTCACTAAATGGCTGTTACTAAACAACTCACAACTTCTGTATAATGCTATAAAGTTCTTTGTTTATTTTATACACAATGGACAAATTACTGTGTATCTATGTGATTTATATAAGTAAATAGAAAATAGTTTGACGACAAAGACAAAACAAAGAATTACCTGATATGTCATCAGATTTCATGATGGACTCTTCGAAGATGTCCATCCGCCGCGTCTCCAATGCCAATCCGAGAGCTTGCCTGTACTGTCCGTCTTCCAGGCATCTCTGGAACATCCGGTTGACGATAGCCTCCAGGCGAGGGTCAATAGGCTCTGAAGAACTGTCCACAAAGAGAGCTTTCCGCTTTTGTGTATAAAAGTCGATTGCCTTTGCAATCGTTGTATCGACATACTCATTTCTGGCGTTCACGTCGAACAGGTCACCAGCTCCTAGAGCGTATGTAAGCGAATCTTCGAACGCTCCCAGGTGATAATACACCTTACTGGCGACTAAAGCGGCGAGCTGGTGCTGCGAAAATACCTTATCCTCATGTAGAATCTCGATCTTTTCTATAGATTCAGATATTTCGGGCCAAAATTCGTCAACGATGTTGTCTAATCTCTTCAGCGCAAACTCTTTCACTTCATGCATAGGCTCGTCGAGCAGGGATATAATCCCCGCCGCTGATGTAATATTCATTTTGAGTTAATTTTTGTTTCTTGATATTACAGAATTTTATTTATTAAAATTCTTCTGAACTAAATTAGTACAAATCACAATACGAGTTCACGACTTCACCATGAATTGACAATTTTGTTTTAGTCAAAGACAATGCAGGATAGCAGTCTGTTCTCAAAAACTCGTAATTTTAATTGGAACGTTTTAGCCAATCACAATATAGTACAGATACGATCTGCGATCCTATTGGCTTATATAGAAATTATTTAATAGAAAATTCTCAAGGAAAACGCATATTTTACTATAGTTTATGATATGGTATTTAAAATCTTTTTATTTATAATTTATTTTATTGTAAAAAATGTAAATATTAAACTGTATAACAATATACATTTTTGGTAATTATAGTTTTTTATGTTAATTTTCTAAATATTTATCTATTTATTGAACGTTAATAGATAGATATTATGACATTGATGGATATAACGTAATGAGTTGTCATTTTACTGTCAAAAACACGCAAATCTGAAGCAACGTAGTTAGCACGTAGTACAAAACAGCTGCTTAGTATCGTAACACTGAATCAATTTTAACTTAATTATACAAAATGTTGGACTTATTTAGCATCTTCAGTAAAGGAGGGATTGTGCTGTGGTGTTTTCAGAGTACGAGTGAAATTTTTTCGCCGTCTGTGAACGCTTTGATACGGAATGTTATCTTACAAGTAAGTCATTTGCGAGAGAAACCTTGTTCACATTCATATTACGTTGAACAAGGTTCAGGTTACAGCATTAATTAACCTGTTAGCCTTTAAATGTATTTATTGTGCCAACTATAGACGAAAACATTAAATAATTCGAACTGATTTATGATAAACTTTTTCGTTTTAGGAGCGTTCAGGCAATAATACCTTTAACCATAATGCTCTCAGCTTGCAATATAAACTCGATAACGAGTTTGAGCTGGTTTTCGTGGTGGCGTACCAGCGTATACTGCAGCTATCCTACGTGGATAAATTTCTGAACGACATACACTTGGAGTTCAGAGACAAGTACAAGAATGAACTGCAAGGCGGCAGGCACAATATGGACTTCGATTTTAAGACGACTTTTGACAATGTACTCAAGCAGTGCGAGCATTGGGGTATGTACTAAAAATTTTAATAAAATAAATACTAAAATATACACTTCATATGTTGAGTGATTCTTAATGATAGTTCCCCATTGATTTAATCATGTAAGAGTCAAAAAATACTGAATATCATATTAAGTTGTCAATCAAATTGCTGATGTAATCAGTAGAAATTCTAGTTTTATCTTATGGTTTGAGGAAAATCTTAATGACTCATATAACTATTTCATATGAGAAATATATAGCTGGTACCTAATATTTACATATTATTTTTACAGCAAAATCGCAAGCTAAGATTCCAAAGCAAATGAGAACATTCGAAGACTCGCAGAAGTCTAAAAAGACTGTTGCATCCATGATGGAGCGTAAGGGTGAAGAAAAAACTAAGAAATCAGGTATTTTTTAAATACTACATTTCTTTACAACCATTTGCAAATCATTTTCTATTCCACAGCAAAGTTTTGTGACCCCTTAATAATAATGGCCTAGTGGTGCGAACACGTGGATCTTAACCAAAGGTGACAGATTCAAACCCTGGCTAGCACCGCTGGATTTCGAAGTGCTAAATTTGTGTTTAAATTCATCTCGAGCTTAGCGGTGAAGGAATACATCGTGAGGAAACCTGCATATGCCAGAAGAAATTCTGACACATGTATATCCACCAATCCATAATGGAGCAGCGTGGTGGATTAAGCTCCATACATTCTCCCTAATAGGAGAAGAGGCCTATGCCCAGCTGTGGGATATGTACAGGCTGTGTTACTAGGTGTTAAACTTATTTGCAGATTGTGAAACAGGCACTATGAATTATAATAATTAAAACCTACTATTAGTAATTACAGTAAAACATTAGTATGTTGCAACATCAAGGTATTTTGTAAACCATTGCTAACTAACAACTGATACATAAATCTTACATTACTGGTGTTGCTTCATCACTGTAGTACCATATCATATTTGAACTGAAATTATTTACACAATGAGATAATAAATTACTTTTTTCCTAAGAGTAACTGTTTATGCAATAATAAAAATTGCATGTAAAAAATTTACAATTTATGTAGACCATTTTGAAGGCTTAATTTTATTAAAATCTACTATTAATTGATTATAAAACAAAAATGTATTATCTCTAGCTCATAGGAAATAAAATTTTAATTTGAATGTTATTGCTTATTACACATTACAAGAAATTAATTGAAATCAAAACTAGACTAATTTTAATGTTTCATTAAAAGATTTTTTAATTAGAAGAGAAAACCTTTTTTTAAAGATAAATTATTTATATATTTTTCTATTATTACAGTAAAGATAGTAGAAAACAAGAGCATTCCTAACGGCAAGCCGGAGGAGTCGCCTGAGACAGACGACGACGTGATCGCCGCCAACAGAGCCAAGCTCGCACAGAAACTCGCCGCCAAGGGCAAGAAGGATACTAAGTATGTTATCTACTACTTAACAATGATAAATATGTAAATTCTGTTACAAATAACTGATAATCACATAAACTTCTTCATTAAAATATGAAAGAGTATAATTTTTTTCAAATTCAAATTTTATTTACATGTATTAGTAATTTGTAAGGAAAAATCACTTCAAAAAGTTTAACTTATTTTAAGATTGTAATATAAATTGACATTCATTTAAATAAAAATAATACAGGTAGAATGGAATGAAAGAGTTGTAAACCTTTTCATATCATTTTATAAGCATTTTCAAAAGATATTTTTCAACTTTAAAACTATATTTTTAAATTGTAAGATATGGGGGTTATAAGTTCCACTAAATTTTTTTAGAGTTACAAATAAAGTTACAGTTTAACAAAAATAACAAAAAAATTTACATAACTTTCTTTCCTTTTAACAAATAAACTCCACTATAATAGGCTAATTATATAATTAATAAAACATATAACTATAATAGGCTAATTATTTATACAGGAAATCCCCCAAGAGTCCTAAAGCGACACAGGAGCGCGTGAAGAAGCCCCGCGTGTGGGACTTGGGAGGTGGTTCACGAGACCTACCCTCGCTTGACTTCAGCACTGATAAGGACGCTGCGATGGCTGACTATCCTGAGGTGGCGACTGATACTGAGGTAATACTACCATATTATTCAATATTACCTTCCCTATCCTACATCCCCACCATTATCATTGCAACTACCACTAAAACGCGTGAAGAAGCCTCGTATGTGGGGCCGACCTACCCTCACTTGACTTCAGCAGCGATAAGGGTGCTGTGATGGCCGACTACCCGGAAGTTGCTACTGATACTCAGGTAATATTACGACAATATTCAGTATTACCTGTACCTTCCCTATCCTACATCCCCACCACTATTATTGCAACTACCACTAAACGCGTGAAGAAGCCTCGTGTGTGGGACCGATCTACCCTCACTTGACTTCAGCGGCGTGAAGGATGCTGTGATGGCCGACTATCCGGATGTTGCGACTGATGCTCAGGTAATCCATAACTTTGAATATAAAGTGAGAAGCCTAGATTAAATAATAGGGATTGCGTTTTCTTATCCAGAGTTATAAAAAACGTCCACGCGGGTGGACTAAACTTTTATTATTATTTTAGGTTAATACCACTATTGTTGCTGTTATTATAACAAAATTCAGTTTTACCACTACCACTGGCACTGTTGATACCATCACAATATTTGTTACTACTAATTATTATATTTACTATTATTGACAACACTAACTAATAACAATTAACACTAGAAAGAAGTTTATATCGGAAAAAAGAAAAAAAGTAATAATTTTCTTTTATCAATTAGTTGGTGGGTCAAATGGCGGGCGCTATCCGTGACTTGGAAGTGGAATCCGACAGCAGCAGTGAGGAGGAGGTGGAGCAAACACATTCCAGCCCCAAGAAGAGCGCCGGCATGTTCAGCATATTCAAAGGTATGGAAATTAGACTTACTAAATATATTAATAAAAATATATATGAAAATACAATATTAAAAATGTAATTTACGTTAATTCTGAAGAAGTAACAATAACTATTTTAAAATTTTTTATTACGTTTAATACTGAAAGAAATAGAAAATAATATTTTTTTACAGAAGTTATATTTTGTATCATACGTGACAAGTAAATATGACAAAAGGGCTGCACATTAATTTTTGCAACATATTAGATGTTCTTGATATCAAGATAGTTGATATCAATATTTTAAGTTTTACCTCTTCGGCTTGGAATATACCTAATGTTGATTGATCAAATTTTTTGCATATTTTTTAGCTAAAATAAATTAGGGCATGGGAAAATTAGCCTTACTAAAATGACTTGTTTCTTTGTTCTGTTTTGTAACGTGTGTCTAATAAACAGAGTTGACAAATTGTATTCAATTACATCAAATCAATCTTAAATCTAAGTAAATACATGTTATACAATAAATTTTTTTTCTAGGTTTGGTGGGATCGAAGGCGTTATCTGAGGAGAGCATGCGCCCAGTATTGGACAAGATGCGTGATCACTTGATTGGCAAGAATGTGGCTGCTGATATTGCCAACAAGTTGTGTGACTCTGTCGCTACCAAGCTTGATGGAAAGGTATACTTTTAGACAATTTGAACCAAATTTTTTGATGATATGAAAGTAATACTTGTAATTACAAAAAGTTTAATATCTTCAACTTAATGAAACTAATGATAGACTGACAGATAAAATTAATTTAAAAGCATAAAATTTCATCCAGTTTTATTCTTTAACGAAGGTGATCATTTAGAATTACTTTATACAAGAACATTCTTCCTCTAATTGTAAGTAGTTTAAAAAGGAATTTGTTATATTGGGGTATAACCTACGAAAAGCTCATTATTTACATACATTATATACATATTTTATGTTGAAATAGGAACATACTTAGGCACTTACACTTAGTGTCTTAGACTATAGTTTAATAGAGATATATTCATTTAATCCTTTCCCAGGTGCTCGGAACCTTCGACAGCGTGGCTCGTACAGTAAAGGCGACACTAACAGAAGCGTTAGTACAGATATTATCGCCTAAACGTCGTGTGGACATTTTGCGAGACTGTTTGCACGCCAAGCAGCAGGGCCGGCCGTATGTGATGGCGTTTTGTGGGGTAAGTTGTTAAAGATTTGAGTTAGAAATGAAAGAATGAAATATACTTCATTGGTGGTGTACTTGATGTACACCAAGAAAAATACATTAAATTTTAAAACAGAAAAAAAACAATGTCATAAAGTATACAATCGGCGGCCTTTTCGCTAGAAGAGCTATCTCTTTCAGGCAACCGGTTGGCATAGGACATAATAATAAATAAATTTTGGGTGGAGGTGTACTATAATACAAATATAGTAAAGTAGTAAAAATAATACAAAAACAAATAATCAGAAAATACACACATAACTAGTAAGAAAAACACACACACACTCACACACACACACACACACACACACACACACAC
>DVXP01004701.1:0-10143 GCA_018235645.1 Junonia grisea
ACTCCTAGTGACTCTCTGTTCGATCTTCTTCGAAAATTCTTCTATCTTCTTCGATTCTTCGGTTTTCCCTTAGTTTAATTCTATTATTTTTTTAATATTTACAGTTGTATCGGAATTAAAAAAAAAACAACAGTTATCTTCTTTTGTATTTTAGCTTCTAACAGTTATACTCGTACGTATGTTTGTAGTTTGATGGAAAAGACAATAATGGGTGAAGATTATAAAATAAAAAAGTGGTTGTTCTTGGTTGATTGTATGCGAACTATTCAAACCAATTAATTATTGTGCACATCGACTACACGTGTTTTTGACAATTAATACATAATATGCATGCACTAGAGACCGTTCGATGGACGCATTCCGACCATGATTTAATCCAAATTGAAACAATGGCATTATTTAGGATGTTGAAACACACATAAAGTGATTAGGGTATCTTTCATTTCTTAAACAGAGTTTTGAGCTCGTACCTCATACCTACAAAACTCTCTTAAAGGCAGGCCATTTAATTATTTGTAGAGCAATATCAGTGTTAATGTTTACTGAGCTGTTATGAAATTCCATTTCTTCATACCGTGAGTAACTATTTAGTTTTGACATTCAATTGAAATTATAATTTAAGTAAACGAATAAGTAGCTTGCTTAAGTTGAGTGGGTAAATAACAAAGCAAGGTTTTTCACAAATTAATGTTTAATTTCTGAAAGGTTTTTAGAATTGAGTTTTAATTATGGTGGTATGATTATTGTGAGTCATTTAGGAGTACATATATTGTACCTAAATATTATGCAGTTTAAGTATTGTAGTTCTGTGTTAAAAATAATTAAAGTTTACATCTGATTTTAAGAAAATTATCTTAATTTCGTAGTATTAACAATACTACTACTTACCTTTTAAACAATTCCAAAGAGAACTTCCGATACTGGTAAAAATATTTCTTCACCTTCAACTACACACTACACTTAAAAACAGCTTGCAAGTATTGTTACACTTAATTTTTATTAAAACACTAAAACATCATTTCTTCCTTTGCATAGATATCCCACAAAATAGTAAGGAAAACTTTAACAAGAACGAAACAAAACTTCGCGCCGTTTCGCCAAGTTACCGCCGTGTTGTCGTGTGTCGGCAGCGGTCGGCACACGCGCCCGCTCCACTGCTACTGCGAGGGAGCGATCGCACAATCGCTGGGCGACGAGCGGCAAGCGGTTAGCGGTAAGCGACCAGCGATAAGCGGCGACTGATGAGCGGTGAGCAAGCGGTTAGCAGAGAGTAACAAGCTGATATGTGTTGATCACACGTTACGAGTACAGTGGTGAGACAGCTCTGACAAGCAGCTCGGCCGAGCGTGTAACGGTATTCGGTATCACGTGATTTGAAGTATTGCATAGTGACGCGATGTTGATATCAAAAAACAGCATAATTAAAGTGATATGTTGTTTGAGGCTGATTAGTACAACAATATTTGAAAAACAGAGGTGTCCATAACTAATATAAAGTCTAATTTTATTATTTCTCTTTGAACTCTTTTTAAAATACTTATAATTTTCTCTGATTCACTTTCTTCAATGACAGCGTATTGACATTGATATGGGCTGACTCGTCAAAACTCGCTCTATTCAGTACGGTTTTATTGTGTCGCCTCGTAACGTATGATCAAGTCTTAAGCGGTGAGTGACAAGCGGTAAGCGGTGTGCACACTGCAAGCGGTGAGCGGAATATAGCGAGCAATAAGCGATAGAGCAACGGACTAATGTCATTTGTTCTCTTCAAGATCAGATGTGACGACCACGAGGCTACTCAAATTAGAAAAAAAAGATCTTGGTCCTTGATTAAGCCATTTTCTTGATTCTTGAAAATAAGTTTCAATGAGTTTTTTCGTAATAGAAGTTATATCCTTAAAAAACGGCTTTAACCTATAAGCATTGAGTTATAAAAAAAAACGTTATGAACCCAGGTTTACGCTCATAACCATTTGTTAAAGAGAATTTTTTTTATATATTCAAATGAAAAAATGTTTATTAATTCTTTAATTTTTACTAGGGAATCGGAGTGAATAAATTGATTTTTAGGTTGAATTAACACACGTTAAAATTTTCTTTGCCTTAATAATCGAGTTCGGTTTTATGAAAGACAAAGAATGAGAAACGGGAAAATACCACAAATGTGATTCTTAATTTTGAGATCACTTTATCCACAATAAATTGGCGGAACTATGCGTTTAGAGTTAGACGTTGAATACCTTCTTTTGATTGACTGCGTACTACTTTTTCTGCAGATTTACAAATTACAATATATTAAGCTTGGATTGGCATCTCCAAATTGAAAAGAAGTAGAATTTCACGTTCAAAATTCAAATACGTTGAGATAAAAACCAAGACTAAGTTGCTTAACCGGGAACTTTTTTGGTTTCTTTTGTGTTTAAAATAAAACAGGATGTTTGTTTAAAAACCACTTCTTAAAAACTATTCCGGCCTCTGATAACTAAAAAACTAAGACATGTCCTGGGAAAACAGGAGGTTTAGCAACCCTATGTTGAATCTATTTTTTATTAACTCATTAATATGGTTACACATTGTTAAATATTGTCATATTGCTAATAAGTAGTACATCTTCATAAAATGTATTAATAATAAATACTATTTTTGATGTCTTAACTTTCGATTACTTTTATACAACCAAATGTTTGTTGTCTGAGCTGTTACGACTATGTCTGATTTATTATAAAGATCTTTTATTAGATGTAAACACAATAACTCATATCCTATAATCGATATAATATACAAAGTTCAAAGTAATAATTTTAATAGTGTATAAGTAAAACCGCAATGGAGCAAATGATGTGCCTATTAAAATATGACTTCCTATATCGTAAATCTTTGTTTAATAAAAGTGGTTATACATTGTAAGAGCTTTTATAAAGTTGGCACCATTCGGTAGAGGTTACGTAAGTAGTTGTGATAATGAAGTTATTTTAAAACAAAACGTTTCTTTGACAGTAAAGGTGATATATTTTTATTTGTTGTATAATTTTTGGAGTACAATAAAGAAAAATAATTATTTAATTTTCGTATACCTAACATACGAAAGCTATATTTAAGTAAGTACTCGTATCGTTTTTCTATTCGCAACGTTCCGTTACATTAATTTAACATTTTGAATATCGTTAATTCTTATTATATTAAAGCGTGAACTGTACGTTACGTATAAAAAATGTAATGCCCAATTAATATTATTCGTCGACTTTTTTCCTCAATATCGTTAACCGATTACAACACAAAAGAAGACTCTTTGTATCTCAGTAACAGCAACATGCTTATGCGAGTATACGACGACGATCTGAAAACTACTGCACCTTTAGAATATCTGTATAGTGTCCGAACCTTAAAGACTCATGCTTCCCCGACCTTATCTCCTATTGCACTTTATTCTTTGTGAGCAGCATTTGCTTATCTGCTGCAGACGTTCACATCGGATCGCTTGACAGCAGGTGAGCTGCCTCACTCACATGCTCGTATTCTTGCATTTTCATAACAATGGACCATAACAAGGAGTACATTTAGACTAAACGAACATCAAGCAAGCTAGCATTAATGTGACAGCTAGCATACTAACATTTTAATAATGTTATTTATCAGAATGAACAACGAAATAATGCTCTATGCCTGTTACATTAATAGAATGTAAATGAATGTGAATGAGAGAATGTTCATTTAGTCTAAATGCATTCTAAGCAATATAAAGTAACGGATCTTATAGTTGATAGATGATTGTCTGATTAAGTTAATAATCTTTCAAAGTTGACATTGGAAGGTGAACCAAGGTTTCGATAATCTAAAAACAATGAGACTTAGAACCGTTGAAGTTTAAGCGATTAAACGATATTTAATGTAAATAGGACAAAACATTCAGCAGTTAAGTTAATTTGCTCCGGCGCTATCTGAGAGTTTATCAATGAAACCTCAAATCTCACTGAGCTCGGCTTATCGCGGCGTCGCGGCGACGCTCAGATATACATAGAATGAGGTTGATTTTGTTTAATTCATATTACTTTATACAAATTTGAGGGAATTATTATTGGTAAAGATATTAAAAAACAGCAATGTAACTTTAAAAATGGTATAATTATTTGATGTCATAGGTTTTATTTTTTTGATGTTGTAAAGTCAGTTTAGGAACTAATTGTATGAGATTTATTAATGTGATTTGATTTATTTCTTTGATGGACAGGACTTTAATATGAATGGGTAAGGACTACGGGCTACTAAATGACACGATGTCTTATAATAAAGGAGCAGCAACGATCCATCAAATCTAACCATAAAAAATGAATCTCTCTTTCTTACATAAAACTGTTAAAGTTTAGAGAAGAATATAATTATGTTTAGTAACTAAAGCAAAGTACAATTTAAATATTGCTTTCAACTTTTCATATTTTATTGCGTTGTAGAGTCAAATTGACAAATAATAAACCATTCATTCTCATATCTAAAACGAAGATTACTTGTAACTTTAAAATGCTTAAAGAAAACAATTTGTTATCCATGAATAAAAATAATTATCGTTTAAATTTTTCGAGATAATTCGTAGTATTAATAATGAACTACGGAACAACTGTGCTCATTTGAACTATTCTCGTGGCGGTATTCGTGCGAAGCGGTCGCGTTAATTTGTCTTTAAGCAAGTTGTTTACTACATCGCCGATAAGGCGATAACGCCGTTCTCGCGCGGGTCACGCAGGTAATGCAGACCCGGCGATATGTTGTTATGAATAAAACGTTTTATGCGTTTTAAAACATGATGGATAATAATATTGAAATAGAAGAGACCTATAACATTTCAACTTGTGAGGAGCAGTATATATGTGAGGAAGGAAATAAAGAAAGGGATACTATGAATTCAAAGAGGGCAAGAGAAGATTCTGAATTACTGGAAGAAGAATTAGAATGGGATATAGTACAAAACAGGAAGGAGAAGAGACTAAGGAAAGATAAATTTGAAGTTTACGTTTCTTGTGAAAATAAATTACCCAAACAATTTGGATTGGCCAAACTTTTTAAAGAAAATGGTATTCAACATGTAGTACGTATAAAATATTTACATCCATATAAGATACGAGTGGAATTTCAAAATGAAGAGAGTATGGAAAATTTTATAAAATGCGAAGAGTTTGGGAGAATCGGTTGGAAATTTCATAGGCCATTAGAAGTAAGTTACACTTACGGGATCATTAAATCTGTCGACCTGGATTTGTCTGAGGATGAAATCTACCAAAATATTAAATATGAAGGGCCGGATAATTTGGTATCTGTGCGTCGTCTTAACCGCCGAGGAAAGGGCAGTGAAGCTTTATGGGTGGCAAGCGAAGCTGTTCGCTTGTGTTTTAAAGGGTCCTTTTTACCTAAATGTATTACTGTAGATGGACTTAAAATTGATGTGGAGCCATACGTCTTTCCTGTGTCTCAATGTTCGCGATGCTGGAAATTAGGTCATTATGCAAAAAGATGTTCTTCACCAAAAGTGATATGCCCAAAATGTGGAGATTCGCATCCTAATTGCGATACAAATGTATTTAAATGCGCAAACTGCAAAGGAAGGCACATGGCTTTGTCAAAGCTATGTCCAATGTATATTAAAGAAAAAAAGTTACGAGAAATCATGGCTGAATACAATTGTACTTATAGAAAAGCGCTTGACGTATACGTTCCCCCGGACTCTGATCAAAAGCTAAAAAGAGCTGCTCAAATAAATAATTATGATAATACGCAATCGAACATCGGAACAATTTTTGGCACTCAAAAACCAATAATAGAGACAGGTATTGTTGAAGAAAATATCCATTCTGAGGAAGAAGACATTCAGTCAGAAAAAACAAAGACACGTTATAAAAAAAAGAAAAGAAAGCGTCAGAAGTATGATCGTTCATCGGAATTTAACTGGGGGGTACCATCGGATAAAGAGTCTGTTACCGATATCAATGAAGGTGAAACAAGTCACGATAGTACTAATATTAAGGACACTAATAAAAGTGGTAAGATAACATTAAAAGAATTAATAGATAGGATTAAAAACGTAATATTTTTAAATAAAATTTCCTTACACGAAAAAGTAAAGAGAGTATTGAAATTAGGTATAGAATTTTTAATTTTGAATATTGTGGAGTGTTTTTCGGATTGTTTGTGGCTTAGAAATATATTAGAATTTATAGGTAATAATGGATAAAAATAAAATTAAAGTAAATATTATACAGTGGAACTGCCGAAGCTTGAAATCAAAATTAATTGCCTTGGAAAATCTATTATTACAAGAAAAAGTTCACATTGCTGTACTATCTGAAACGTGGTTAGAAGAAAACGAAGTTATTAAGATAAATAATTACAATATATTTAGGGTTGATAGGAATGACGGTTATGGTGGATTAGCAGTTTTTACTCATAAATCGATCAAGTCGCATATGCTGAATACTATGAACAACAGTAACTTGACCCAAGGAATATATGTTATTCAAATAAAACTCGGCAATTGCTACGATATAGAAAACTTAATAGGTGTATATTGTACATCGGTAATCAGAACAAGCCAAAGTGATTGGGATTACATCTTTTCTTTTTATGACAGTAAAACTATTATACTTGGGGATTTTAACGGACATCATACAAATTGGTCATGCAAAACAGACACAAGAGGAACTCAAATATATAATTCAATAATCAATAGTAATTTTGTTTCGATAAATAATGGCTCCGTGACTAGAATAGCTGTAGTAAATGATCAGGTACGACAAAGTTCTCCAGATATAACTACTGCGTCCTGTGATATAGCGCAAAAATTAGATTGGACTGTTCTTAATGAGTCTTTAGGTAGCGATCATTTAATCATAAAAGTTTCATTTAACTTTATTTCTAATTCAAAATTTTCTTTACGTAGAAATTATAAACGGGCCGATTGGTTATCGTACACAAGTTGCCTAAACTCTTTGTTTAACAATTATAATTTTTCCAATGATCTCCAAAGGGACTATGATACTTTTGTAGATTTTTTAAATATAGCAGCAGAGCTTCATATACCATACATTAAATTAAATCAAAATCCGGATAGTAAGTTTTCGCCAACAAAATATTGGAATCCAAATTTGTCAAAATCCGTTGCCGAACGCAGATTAGCATTAAGCGCATTCCGTCGTAATCCTATCCCCCAAAATTTTGACCTTCTTAAAGAAAAAATAGCTCAGTCACAGCGGTTAATGCGTCAAGCAAAAGATGTGAACTTTAAAGGTTTTTGTACTTCGATAGACCAAGTTAGTACGTCAGTCGAAATGTGGGATAAAATGAGGTGGTTTAAAGGATTCAAATCTCCTAAGCATGGCATTGACAAAGAGAGGGCGACACTGGTTTTAAATAGTATCACCCCAGATTACGTATGTCCTTCGCAACCCACATTTACTTCAGATAATCCCGAATTAGAAGTTGAATTTACTCTTTCAGAATTATTAAAATGTATACGATCGAAAGACACCTCTCCTGGCCTGGACAACATTTCATATTCAATGATTAAGCATATTCCATTTAATGGCAAAATAATTCTGTTACGTTTATATAACTTGTTTTTTACGCATGAATTTGTTCCGAGACAGTGGAGAGAAATCAATATCGTAGCTATTCCTAAACCAGGAAGAGATCCACATTCCCTGTCGTCTTTAAGGCCAATTTCGATGATGTCCTGTATATGCAAAATTTTTCATAATATGATAAAAATTAGATTAGAATGGTTTTTCGAACATAATAATTTATTTTCTCAAGATACAGTGGGCTTTAGAAAAGGAAAATCTGCTTTAGATAGCTTAGTTACGATAGTCTCAAGGATACAAATCGGTTTTTCGAATAAAATTCCAACGGTTGGCTGTTTCATTGACATCGATAACGCGTATAATAATGTAGAAATTACAGCCTTACTGACTATTTTAGATAAATTTTCTGTTGGGTCTAAAGTTTGTGCATATTTATGGTCATATTTAAGTGAAAGATATTTAAACATAACAGGAGATAATTTTTGTATTTGTCGCTCTACTAGTAAAGGCTTAGCTCAAGGAGATCCCTTGTCTCCGTTATTATTTAACATCATTACTATACATATTTGTAAAAATATAAACAATGTATATGTATCTCAATACGCAGATGATTTTGCGATTTACGTAACAAATCAAATTTCGGAGAGTGTTGGACATCTACAAACGGCATTAAACTATTTATGTAAAACCTTCTTAGATATTGGATTAGAAATTTCTCCCACGAAAAGTAAAGTTTGCATTTTTAAACGAAATTTTAGAAGAAATACAGTTAGATTGAACATTTTTGGCGTATTATTGGAGGTTGTGGAAAGCGTTAAATATTTAGGTGTCTGGCTAGATAAATCATTGAGATGGGCTATACACATAAACAGTGTAGTAGAAAAAACACAAAAGTTCATTAATTTATTTAAAATTTTAGCTGGCTCAAATTGGGGAATTCACCCCAAACACCTTAGACGTTTGTTTATAAGTATAATTAGAAGCAGGATAGATTATGCATGTTTTCTTTACGACAATGCTGCTAAAACTCATCTCATTAAATCATATGAAGTGTATGAGTACTAAGTTTTTGAACTTGTTAACGTAGTAATTAGGCCATTTTATTCAATTTTACGAATTGTTCTATTTGTGTTATTGTGATTCATAATATGTCGCTTAACAGGTTGATAACACTCATTATACGGTTTTTTTTCTGCTTGCTCATGTTATTCATCAATTGTAAACCTGTTGAAACTTGAGGGTGGTTTTATTGAAAATTATAAAAAAAATAGCCCTAATAATGGTCGATCGGTAATTAAAAAATAGACTGCAGACAGTACAGTAGGCTCATTTAGATTGAAAGAAACAATTCCACTCACTAATTAAAGTTGGTTTTTGTCTTTTAAACAAAAAAAGATACGCATTATTTTCATTTCAAATCTCTCTGCCGGGGTCTTGTAGGAAATAAAAAAAGATTTTCGTGCGTTTCTTTTGATAGGTTCTTTGCGGTCAGAATAAATGTAGGATATATTTCAATCAGACCTGAGAATCTCATTTAACCTTACTCACCGTATACAACAATAGAATATAGCTCTAATATAGCTGTAATAACTTTTGATAATAAGAGACGATTTTCAATGTTTATGTTTAAGAATCATTCTTTGTTTCATTTCTAACAGTAGGCATTACATTAAAGTTGTAATGCCTAGATTAGATTTGTTTTTAATCAACTTACCAAAAAGTTTGACACATGCAGTTATCACTATTTTATTAGTGTATTGGTGAAGTATCACATTAAATTTGGTAGTTGTTCATATCCTCCCACAGCGTGTACGCGGACGGTACAGCGCACAATAACGCGCTGCAATAAAATATTACATCCGCCCGTCCGTCACAATACGCTGCTATCAAAGCGCTGCATGCCCGCGCTCTGTTGCGATACTCGCTGGATTCTATAAAGCCTCTATTCCCAACCTTATACAGTGCTATTCATTGTAATAGTTTAAATTGATATTTTTATAACATTTTTTAGGAATAACTATGAATTCTTAGAAAAAAATATGTATTTAAAACAACAATACAATACACAAAGGCAGCTGTTATGCCATACTTTGGCTTATTTCGAGAAGAATCGGTAAAGATCTCAGTACTTGGGTATAAATTAAAAACTTTAGTATGTTGCATAAATTGATATTAATTAAAATTCAATAACTTAATTTCTAAAATTAATTATTTATTTCCTCTCTTCTTTTAATGTAAACGAATGGATATTTTTCAATGAATAACCTAATAGGTAACTTCCTCATGAAAGGGATCTCCATGTATATGAACACTTTAAAAATCAACAAGATACTTGACAAAATGCCATCGCTTATACCGGTGACTCCATAGAGTCGTAACTTAGAAGACACGACTCCCGCGACACCGCTGCGACTGAAGCGACCTTGTTTTACTTTTATCCGTGTGAAGCTAGTGTCGGTGAACTTCGTGACACATGAAATAACTCATATTCTTTGTTGCTACATTTATATGTTTATTTGGATGGTTTTGCTCATCACAAATATGAACAACGAATGTGTTCAAAACAATTAAATGGTTT
>DVXP01004702.1:0-10143 GCA_018235645.1 Junonia grisea
ACATTTATCTTAAACATTGCAATGTATGTTTAACATAAAACCGTTTAACTTAAAAAGTTTTTTTACCTATTTTTATTTTATTGACAATTCAAAAGAGAAAGCGATTTTCATTCGACTATATTTTTTGTTAGTAGCTCTCCCTTAGTTTTACTGTTTGAGAATTGATTTTAATGATTTTTTTCAATAATGTATGAAAAACCAGATTGACAGATTGATCTCATATATACTTTATCAGAATAGGTTAAGTGTTTATAGCAAAAAAAAAAAGCGATGCTACACACGTGTAGTTTGCGTGATGGTCTACTTACTCGTATATTGTTTTATCTTTTGCATGCTGCTCCCGTGTGGATATCATTTATGCGTAGCTGTAGATAATAAAATTTCTGACCTTCGGCAACAGTTCCATTTTCAGTATAAAAATTATTCTATTTTTTAATCTGGGCTTCTATCAATTGGTTCAGTACCAGAAATTGAAAAAAAAAAATAAACAAACATACTAAAAAAATTTAGTATATGTATAATATTCGTGCGTATCAGGACATCGTTATTAATTATTTATTTACACAAATTTTCATACTATACGTATATATTTATAGTCGACAAGGGCACGATTATTTATATAGGCACCATTGGTCGTTAAATAATGCACATCGATAAAATTAAATTAACATACAAATCACTCATTTTCATAACCAGTTTGCACATTGGTTTTTACCGAATTTCCACTTTGTTGTTCGGAGGCTAAAGTATTCTTTTAATCCATTTATTATTTTAATAAAACACGTGGTGCTAAACGTGTAGATACGTCACTAATTCGTTCAGTTGTGAATTCTTTGACTTGTGAGCAAAGAATGTATTGGTGTAGCAAGTTTAGATACGGATCCTCATCTGAAAATTCTATCACCTCCTACATTATTCAGTCCGAAAATTACAATATAATTAAAAAATACCTAATACGTTGCTTTAACAGTTTAAACAAAACCGTTTTAGTAAACCGGAAAATAGAAGCATCTTCTAATAAAATACAACTATAGTGCTTATAAAGAAATAATTAATTGAATTGTAAATGTAGAACGTGTAGCAAAACGCGTTTTCTACGTATTCATACGATACACACTTAATATTCGTACAATGTATATAAACGATATATATAGATGTAGTTTCAAGGTACATACTTTCATAATATGTATATCAATATTTTATTGTTACTATTTTTTTATATCGTATGGTTTCTAAAATGTTATGTTTTTGGAACTTTAGCCTTGGTAACTTAATATAGAAATTGCAAATAAAACGGAAACTAATATGAATCAAATAGAGGCCGCTTGTAGGCGCGTGCCCATTTTTTGTGGATTGGGATTTTTCATTAATTAATTATTCTTATAAGAAAAATATTGTACTAAAATTATAATCTCAAAATTATATGCGCTACAAAAAATACTAGTGAATACATTTTAAATATAAATCTTTACATTTACTTAATTTTTATGTACCTACCTAGGTAGCATGCATTTTATAAAGTGAGAAAAAAAGAAAAAAAACTTATTTTACATATTTTTCGCTAAATTTAAATGTCAAATGTCAAAGAAAATTATGTTATATTTAATTGATAATACGCAAATCTATTTATTTCTCTAATCAAATTGTATTATAATATAAGCACACTCGTAAAATAGGTAGATTTATTAATTAATATTCATAATAATAAGATACATTCGTATGTGCAAATAATAATAAACTATGACCTAATTCTTTTGTGATTGGCGACCAGTTTAAATGTCTACAGATCTTTTAAATATGATCAAAACATTACATCACCGTTTTTATGTTCCACATCATGTGTAATCGTGTGCGAACTTTTCATCACATTTTTACGAAACAAATAAGAAACTATAATATAAAAAAAAGTAACAAAAATGATTAAAAATTTGAGACATCCTTAATCACTGTAATCTAATCTGCATACTCGTTAACGCGCCTTTTTAGTTAACAATGATAAATGTGTTCGGATAAGGACATGATTTTTTTTTATTGTTACTTTAGGAAGACTTAATTTCCTATTTCCGACCGATCTTCATATCGATCATCGTATACTATTCTATTTATAGTTATCTTGTGTGACTACAGATAACGAGGCCGCTTGGCAATATTTGCGATATCACAACCTAATGCGAAAAGCACAGCTATATCACTGTATTGTATTGATTTTATAAAAAAATTTAAATGTTTTGAGTTGAGACCTACCCAAACTTACTTTTAAAGGATGAATAATGAAGAGAAAAGAGAGTTGTAATTGTCTTATTACAACGGATATTTATTTAGATACAATATAAAAATGCATTATTATGAGTAAGGGAGATATTCAACATTAACTGCTTAAATGACTTCCATGTAAACTGTGTGCAGAGCAGTAAAAAAGTGTATGACATGTTTGCCTTGTTTGTGACAGACGTGTTACATTAAAATTGATAAGACTGTTTATAGGCTGCGTTATGTCCGATATATGACAAAACATAAGAGGTCGTGCTGCCAAGATTTGTAATACTTATTCGCTATTACACTTATGAATGAAATATAGCAACACATAAACAAGATAACGAAAGGGGTTATGCACGGTATGCCATTGAACTGATGTTAGGTGTGGTCAGGTCATTTTGAGGGCTTCTCAATTTTATATCATAATACGTTAAGATAAAATCATAGATAAGGTACGTGATAATTGCGTTTGCTGAGTGGAAAACAAAATACATTACAAGTAAAGTAGAGTTCGTGACACAATCCTATTAACGTATTCTCGAATTTTTAATTTTATTTATGTTTATTAGATATAATTTTCGATTTTATTATTCGAATGGAAACAACCAAAACCGTTACTATAGTTGAGTTAGATAGTCATCAATGTGATACAAAAAACAAATTAATCGAATAGATTAACGAGCAATTGAACATAAGTATCAATATATTTTTTCTATAACAATTAACTTTTTCCACAGACGCTATGACTCCACGTGGGATGATATAACACGGCGCATGCGCGTGACTCGTGTTCGTCTGACAACGATTACACCGTGCTATCGAAAATACTATCGTACACATTTAAATGACATTTTAACTGGGTCTGAACTTAACATGTTATTTGTATTCGATAAGGGTCACTTGTGCGGTTATATTACCTAAGTAATAAATTAGGCGCCATTAACGATCGTTTCTATTTGGTAGTCTCAGCTTGTATTTCATAATTCTGTACCATTGCCAAAGTGTAGAGATCACCTGATGGCAATAAAGTGATAATTTCTTCCTATGGTCATTGGCATTATTGATAGGATTATGAAGTATACTTATAAGTAAAAAACAAAGTCGTATTCAATGTTTATTATTTGCTAACACTTTTTAAATCATGTAATATATGGATGTTTAGTAAAAATATTTACATATATATTACAGTGAAAACCCATTTTTCGTTGATTTCCGTCGTTAAAATTAGTTTCAACTGAGTGCTTTTGGGACAAAAACTGCTTTAAGAGTTTTTTATAGGATAATCTGTAACAAAAAGTAACTTGAACATAATCAGTTTGTCCCGAATGATAAGTTGTACTCTTATACTAAATGATGTTTCTTTCTCTAGGCACAATATAGTAGTTGCCTGTATACGTCTCAAATAACCGTTTATGACGAAAAGCCTCTGGGCGAACTTTTTTAGGTAAGCTTAAAGAAACAACTTCTTCAATATCTACCAACATACACATCTATTATTAAAAGAAATTTATTTTGAATAAATAACAGATGGGTGTGATATTTCCGTCGGGAGCTTGGACTATAATGCCAACAAATGCTTTTCGCGTTTTTTACGTTAAAACTGATAAGTTCACATTATTTATATTTAATATAACATGTAATCATATCATATTATTAGGTATATACCATATATTGAAGATATTATGTTTAAACACATAATAATTGTTTTTACGAGTTTTTCCTCAAATTTTTTTATGATTATATCTCATTTATCAAGTTATCACTTGTTTAATAGTTCTGTATAAATAGTATTTTATTCTGACAATAATTTTTTAAGATTTTGTCTAAATTGTTATTTTATACATATTACATTCATAATAATGATTTGATTAGGGGAAAAGAATTATTACAGTACCACATTGCTTTGTCACAGTAACCTTTAACTCTACATTTTGTATGGTTTTGAAAGATATATGCTATCATGATATGATACTAAAACTACGTAGATATATTATATCAATATGATACGGAATGTTCAATCAATTTATACCTATTGCTCGGTTGCTAGGATCGCAGGCAGCCTTGAACTTGTGTTAACATGCAGTAGTGTTCTTACGAGGTCGCTAAGTAATTGTATATATGAGTAACCACTTAAAACAATTATATTTATTATTTTTACATAAATAAAATAATAAAAAGTAATAAAATATCACTTTATTTTTTAACACAGGTATAATAAAGAATAATAAATACACTATGTTTTATATATCTAAGTAATTAATAATTATGTATCTAAACATTAAAAATAAACATAAAAATAATTACACGATATATCTAGAACCATTTTATGGTTTATCTTTTTTTTTTTAATTTTAAGTCTCTACGAAAACCTCTCTAGGTTATTTGTAGAGACTTGAAATTTTACAGCGATATTCCTTTTATGTTTAAGATATCAAGACTTTATGTTTTTAACCCAACCACTTCAAATAAAAAAAATATGAAATACGTTTGTGTGCAAAATATACGAAAGCGAAGATGCGGGTAAATACAAGTAGGCTATAAAACAACAAGCTGGGTCTTTTAAAAGCGAACAGTAAACAGTAACTTTAAATTGTACTCAGTAATATAATCATGTCATATTATTAAGCTCTTTTATCTTTATCATTATGATAAAACGTATGACACATTAATCATATGACAGAATTGATATAATTCAAGTGGTTGATGGAAAGATAGATCAATAACATCATGAATCCACACTTCAAGAAGCATTTCTATATGAAGAGGTATAGGAAGATAAAGTTAATAATACCTCCTTTAACGTTGCTATTTCTTTGAATTTAACCTCCTAGTACTATAATTATCGTATTAAATAATTAAAAAATGTGCTAAGTAGTCAACTGTCTAAAAAATTATGACCAAAATGGAGGATTAACAAAAATATGACTGATGAAATTGGAATATGGTATTTCTATATTAATCCGTTTGTGATAAATTTTTACAACTTATCATTTGTAACTGTTGGAAAAAAAAGTTTTAGTAAAATAATATACAACATAAAGAAAGATCGTAGTCGCGATTTTAAGTAACTATTATATATTATACATATATATATGAATAAAATGTATTTGTCAAGCGTTGTAACTTGCTTCCAGAAAAATGATTATAAAAAACTATCGTTATTGCCTATAAGTATAACGATAACAAATTAATTGTCAAAAGAAGTGTACTAAAACGCGATAGTTATTAAAGCAATTAGACCTCTGCCTTTATTATTTTTCGAGCACAAGTACCGTATCTATATTACAATGTATTTCCATTCTTTATATGATTATTGTGTTGAATAAACAATTACGTGTAATAACCGCCATATTTATTGCAAAGCGTAATTAAATACTGCAAGATTACTCTTGTTTTCTGATGTGTACTCATTAACATTATTAACGCGGGTTGAACTTGCTTGTTTAAATGGAAAATCCCTAGTAACTTTATAATTATTTATTGTTCCTTCGTTATATACTTGTCTTGATGTACTTGGTTTTTCAAAACAGGCCGTGAGTATAGTTAGATTAAAAAAATGTCGAAGTTGAATTACTACTGTCTGTATAATTCTGTTTCTGTATAATTGTTTTTTTTTTCAGGAGCTACTAATACTCGGCTCAAATCCAGCATTAGAATTATATTATAATAAAGCTAAAGGAAAACTATGTAAATAATTCATTTGTTAGTCTCTTACATAATTTATCATACGATGGAGCTCAGTGGGTATAATGCGCATACTATTGCCTAAAACATAAGATTCATCAAAATAAATGATCCAAAACAGTACTAAGAATATGTTGTTTTGTACAGCAATCAAACCGTCATAACCGATATTGTATGGTAAAATCATCTGTTTTTTATTCAAAAATTCGATTACATATTTTTTTACGGAAGCCACAAAAAGGTGGATGGGATCACAGTTTAAACATAAAACCTTCTACCAGCAATTTCGATCGAAAAAGATCGATTTGAATTTTATTGCGTCAATGATTTCGGAAGTATTTTTAGTTGAACTATGTATTCATGTTAATACCTGAGTCCTGACTGTTCCGGAATGTCAAAATGCTAATTTCTTTGTTATTTTATATGTTTAATAATAATGTCTATGCGTAATACCTGTAAACTGCACAGACCAGCTGAAATATTATAAATTTTGAAAAGTTTATTTCAAAAAGTCGATAACAATATTTGGTAACAGCATTTCAATGGAAGTTTACTACGTGAAACGTTTTGTATGTTTACTAATCCGTTACTTTTTTAATTAAAAAAATGCTCAAAAGTCTTACGTTATGGAATATTTTGGTCACGGAATATTTCTGGTTTGTTTTTGTAATCTGCGTTTGTATTTTCTCATTTAAATAAAACCAGTTTTTTTACGCTTCTACCGCTGTAATTGTAACTGATAAATTATTTCATATGATTAATTGTAAGAACTATGGTTTAATAGTTTTCGAGATTTTTTATCGCTCGTTCTTTGTTATGTATATTAATAATACATATTATAAAAGTGTTTGTTTGTTCCTTTATTTGGTTTGACACATTAATGTTAGTTACTGGCCTTATGTGAAAATTCTTTCAGTGTTATAGCCTATTTATTGGGAGGCTATAAAAAGCTTCGTCTAAAAAGAGCGGGATGAAAATGAAAAATGTGGGAAATGTGGGAATGTTTTTCTCATTTGTTCGACGTCACAATTTTTTTACATTTTTAGAATCAACGAGCAATCCTTACTTTGGGTATAGCGCGAGACTATATAATTATGACTACTTCTTATAATATTTTTTAACCTCGTGCAAGCCACAGCGGATCGTTAGTGACTTGCTATATTAATTGATTACATTGTACCTATTAGAAAAAGATGACGACATAAATATTTGCAAAATATAATTATAGATAACTTATAAGGCTTCCGTGATAATATTGTATTTTATACAAGACGATTATAACATTATTTAAATCTCTAAATATAAATAAACTCCAAATAACAAGTTTAATAAATATTATACGTATCCAAAAGACAGTCATTTTCGTTTTTTTTAGATTGTTGCCTGATGCTAAGCAATCTTCTAATGACTTCAATAACAATGATGAATCAATATCCTTTATATAAAAGTCGGTTCGTTGACTCATAATCATTATTAGAGATTTATCTTATCTTCCCTTATTATTAACAAAATATTGTATGTAGGTATAATATTATATCCCCTATATTAAGCAGTCAATTGCCGTCAATACACATAATATTAAGCAGCTGACGTAAAACATTGACGTAAATAATATCATTTGTCACAAATAATTTTAAAAATTTGCTTTTTTTCGATGTGACTGTTAAATGATGGACTGAAGAATTGTTGAATTAATCCTTGTATAACAGCTATATTTAGATATCAAATAAATTCTACTTAGCTCATAGTCATAATGACAGAAGTTAAAGACATAAGAGTTAGGTTATAATCGATGTAGAGCTTTTTTACTCTTTTTGAGATACGAAATACGTGTTTCCCTTTTGATACTTCTACTATAAATAAACTATTTATACTTGTTACCAACTTATTCTTGAAGATTAAAATAATTAGTCCTCTTCTCAAAAAAGGTATTGGCTGGTACGTAAATAGTTGCTCCGGACGAGAGATCCGCTTCCTGTTTGCGTTTGTTTTTGGTTGAGTCTTATATTGTTTTAGAATTTTATAAAACACAATTTTATTTTTAATTTTTTTTGGCTTAGAATTTACAGATGTAAAGTAGTGATACCGGTGTGTTACTAAAAGGCGGTCTTGCTGGAGGATACTTTAAGTTTTAACATACAGAAATGTTGAATTATGTATCAATAGTTAGATATACCTACATAGTATTGTTTAAGTATTCGATAGTAATATTTATTTTTAAAAAAGTAGAAAAAAATAAAGAATTACAACTATTAATTACACTATATGTAGGTTATAAGGTTTAACTAAAAACCTTATAACCCACATATCCACTTCCATACATATATAAACATTATGCAAGGGCTCTCGTATGCTTACACAGTACATAGTTTCTAAATATATCTGCCGGTCGTTGACGTTCGCCGAAATCAAATAGAATACCTTATCTACTAATAGATACTATATTTAAAGCGTATATTGTAGATAAAAAGTGTTTTCTATATTGAGAAATTACATCATACGTAGATAAATGCTCTAGACTACGGTAAACTTTTTTATTGTTAATAATGTAGGTACCTAACAACTTAAGCAAATGCTTAATTTACATAATATAAATATATTTGCAGTCTCATTTGTAAGAATGATAAAAACCTTAAGAGGTGACATAAGCGTTATTTTTGTATAGAGTCAAACATTTTTCACTCTACCACAAATCACCCATACGAATAATTTTTAGAAAAACAATGCTATTATCATTATCTAATGGATTATAATGAAAAACAAGTGCAATTTATAACCTATTCTCTTTGTCTTTATCACGCAACTTATCAGATCGAGTTGCGCATATAACGAGACGAGCAGTGCGCATGTCTGGCGATCGTCGACACCATGGAATGTTCGCGAAGCCTGACGTCAATTACGTCACACCGTCCAAAGCCTGCAGCACTACTTAGCTGTACATATTTGCGGTATCGCTGACCGAATGAATAAAACAGGTTTATTATTCGCATATGTTTGTAGGTGACGACAAATTCTAATGACTTCTAGACATTACGACTGCTACGTATATTTGTACAACATGTTTTATTTGGCTCTGTGGATGTTGAACAGATCTACTTTACTCGAGTATAATTTGTTTCAACATAACATTGCAAGATATATTCCAAGAAATAGTTGCGGATGATTCGATGGTATCGTCGTTAGCCTCAAACTGGCACCTTTCTCTGCAATGTGGAAACTTTCTGATGTCGATACAGCCTGAGATCGTTCAATAGTGTCCAGCTGACGTGTAAGGAAAACAAAATGCATGTTCAATGTACGATTGCCAAACAGCTGATCTTTATTAATAGAAAACGCGTAGATGAAAATTTTACGTCAACGACAACGTATTTATTTCTGGCGTATAAAGTATTTATAAAACTTTATTCGAAAATTTAATTTCGTTACTCTACTTGTGTTGCAGACTTAAATTCTCACACTTCATTTTTTAAAAACAGCAAACATCATACAATGTGACTTTGCGGTAGCACTCCTTTATATGTTGTAGGTTTACTGTTTATTGGTAATAAAATTACATTATTAGGTTCTATGTTAACTACGCATTTGAACACAATCGACACACCAATACTGTGTACATAGTCTAGTCGGCTCGTAAAGCAGTCGAGGACTTGGATCGCATGCAACGCATTGCGCAAAGAAACGAAGGCCAGTATACGGAAATTTTGCAGTATAAATTGCTGCTAATTTTTATTAGACGCATTCCACATATAGGTTTGAAAGCCAAAATTTCAATAGTCGTTACCTAATTTTTTCCTCGTACACTTGACATTGGTGCACCGTCAGCCGTAACCTATTTCGTAAAAAAACGACTTCGGAATAGAAAAACTTGAATGGGACGTGTACATATTAAAATGTAACATCCTTAGAACTCGCTGTATAATCTGACTTTTTAGATATGGCCAAAGACTTAAAATACACGGTGATGTAATTTACTTGTCATTTATAATTTAAACAATGGTTATACTTACTTTGAAGAATGTAGCTAAGAATGTATTAGTGAAAATAGTATTTATATTCTTAAATGCTTGGGAATAATATATTATTTTTATGTTATGGCCACGTCAAGTAAATGTGACTATGAACGTTTATATATAAGGTGTTAGATGGCATACGCAGGTCCTTCAATGGGGGGGTTCTATAAGTGTAATAGATCACATTTCGATA
>DVXP01004703.1:0-10143 GCA_018235645.1 Junonia grisea
CCGTTCGTCATCATTCCCGTGTGACTTGACATGAAACGTCAGTCACTATAAAACGTGGAATAACAAAAGAGAATCAGACTTGGAATAACAAAACGCAAATGACAGCTATGTAATGACCTATGGATGACAAACTGATATTTGTAAGAAATCAATTAAAAAATCTGCTTATTTATTGCCATTAAGTCGAAACAAAGTTCGTCGGGTCAGCTAGTCTATTAAAAATGCTGTCCAGATTTTATAGAAATAAAAACGTACTTAAAAACTTAAATCGGAATGTGATACCACATGTGAGTATACAAAAAAATTTTGATGATCATATCGACGGTTGAAAGGCTATTTGGTCTAAGAGCCATTTTTACATATATATTTTTATACATATTCCGAATCAGCAAATTGTTCTCTATCTAAATATGTATAAAAATATATATATCAAAAAAATGGCGCTTAGACCAAATAGCCTTTCAGCCCTCGATAATATAATCGACCATCGTCGCTTAGGTATACCTGTAAATATTCGACGAGCTAGTCAAAGTTATAATTAAGCACAGATTTATAACGTCAAAGTTAGTATAAACGTAACACATCTATAGTTAAAATATGACGTCTGTAGATGCGGAAAACGGGAGATTATTACAAAAATCCGCCCGTCAATATTGACGCTGCTGAAACAGCACAGGGGCGCCGTGTCACCAGATATGTCTTTTGTCAATTCACATCCGGAGCTGATGTTCCACCGATTAGCGTTGCGCTGTGTAGCTTTCCTTATGATTCTTGCTGCGAGAATTCGTCATAGAATCTATAGAACCGGTGGTAGCTTTTCGGCTATAATAACAATGATTTTTTATTTTCAGACAACAATAACAATATGTTGAGATACAATTTAACTTATTAATAAAAAAAAAACTTCTTTCCATTTCATATATGAAACGTTTTCGTGAAAAACTTGGATTATTTTTTTTATCTGCAAGTATTTATTTATAATTATATTATTAATTAAGATACATTTTAATAAATCATTGACAGTTTATTTTTGTGTGAATCAGAATGCAAATAAAACTTTATAAATGTAATAATATATTTATTAAAGTGGTTCTACAACTTTAATAAATATGTTTAATGGCCGATGAAATTACGAATTTAGGCATTTTATTAAATTTTCTCGAAAACTTTTTTACCGTTCGCAATGGGGTCTCAGATGTACCGAGCGGTTTTTAAATAAGAGATAGGACATATGATTGCGAAGCGTTAGCATAAGGAGGGTTACCCTTACCCCCTCCGGTCCTTCCGACCGGGTTGGCGACATAATTACGGGTTTAAGTAGACCTCGGATGAAAATTGTACCATTTCGGGGTTGAAACCTCGAGAGGATTTCGGGAGTTATGCGCAGGTATTTTTTTCTCTTATGAAATTTATTACTAAATGTTCGTTATTTATTATAGTTACTTTTGATGTTGTTGCAATTTTTATATGCTGACATTTAATTTTGAATGTATGACTTTTTTGTACATGGTATCAACATAGAAATGTATCGGCAAACCACTATGGATAACTCCTTCTTTTTAATTGAGTGCTTTTCTTTTATGTCTTACCTACACATTGATTAGATAAATGTATCCATGCAATGAACTACTTACTTTGAATTAAAGAATTACCCAAACTCAATTCAATTATAATTCAATGTTTTTAGTTGACAAGTAAATTGAGATGGAGTGAAATATTTCAAAATAATTATATAGGCAAATAGAGTGAACAGGCATTTTCTAGGCAAGCACGTACCATCCTAGGCGTCAGCATTACTTACCATCAGGTTTGATAGATGCCAAGTGCTTGCCTATTCACAATAAAAAAAATATATAAAAATTTTAATGTTAAACAATTTTTTGAGGATCGTAAAGATCCACGAAGGTATTTCTATATGTCGATATAGAAATACCTTCGTATAATATTATTTTCTCCTAATCTTATTTTCGTACAGGATAGGCTGGGTTCTTTGACAGCACAATTACTTATCACGATTTTGTTTAGACCCGAACCTCTGACGTCAATTTATGGTTTAGCTCCAATGCTTACGTAAATAAAAGTTTACTTCAATTGCTCTGAAATTGCAATACTTGTAAAAGCGTATGATTAATTTTAGTTATGATAGATTTAGATTTTGTGAAAGACGAAAGATGAAAAGTTGTAGATTTGTTTATAATAATAAAATATTATTGGAAATTAATCGGTGTAAATAGTATAATATTCATTATTTAAACATCAAACTTTTATGTACTTCTTTGTGTTTTTGTATTTTTAACCATTTGTTGTCTTTGGGTGCCCTGCTATTCATTTTCAAATATATCTATGATAAATAATTAATTAGACCGTAAATGGCCAGTACGTGTTTTAGATCAATGGTTAAGTGACCGAGTTATTCATTTGCATGTTATTTCTATTCAAATAAAAATTGTCTGCATAGTCCGCCACAAATATTTACGTTTAACAAGAAAACTTAATGAAATATGCAAAACATCAGTTTCATTAACAATTCGTCAGTGTCTGTTTCCATATACAATTTTCGTTAACAACACATTCATAATACAACAAGAAAACAAGCACATCACCGCTACCAGATTGTACATTTTCACGTATTTCATAAAATATTGTAATTACGTTTTCGGCCTAAGCTAATTACGACGCAACTTTATTCAAAAACTGAAGTGCCTAAAACAATTTAGCGCACGGACCTCATATTTTACGAGGCGAACGAGTCACGTAAGCTCATTTAATTAATAATTTTAAGCACCGTGCCCGCGCCGAGACGGCCGGCGGCAGATCGTAATTCGATTTGTGGACGTAACATGTTACAGATTTAAAACGTGGAGCTAACGGTTATTCGATTGCGGGAGATGGAGCCTGCACGCTTAACAGAAAATTCGATCCTTTTATTCCAACAGTAATTATGCTGACATATTTTCTGTTTGAACTGTCGTTTCAGCCGAATCATCGAAAGTATATCTTGGATGGTTTATTCGAAATTCAATTTTCGATTAAGTATCAAATTCTATTAAGACCCAGCCTTTTGAACGTTCTGTCCAGGCGATGGATTTGTCATCGTGTTAAGCGATGGAGGTCACCAATAAATTTATTCCTTTTCACGTCAAAGTAAGCTAAAGAAGTACATCTATCGATCGCGAATCAAATTACTACCCTTCCTGTAGTTATATTGGTTCGTTTTCTTGGTACAATTGTATCAATATTGGACATCGTAACTCGATTTCCGAACGTAGTGCGCGCTGTCAAGTCACGCTTGATGTCGGTGTACAAAATGGCGGCGATAGACGCTAGAAAATTCGCGCGAAAACGCAAAAAGTACTCCACGAAACCAATGTTGGTTTGCCGAATTTCGCAGATTCATTTTTGCTATCCGGTATTTGAATGGAGTTCTGAACTAACAAGCTGGGTTACTACGGTTTTGATTTAAAACGAAATAGTCATTTAACGTGAACCGAAATGGTTCTTCATTAGCGTTTTCGGATACGACAATTAGTCGAAATGCCCTTTAAATAGTGAATGTCTCTTTACGTGAGCGTATCAACATCAGGCATTTAGTATCCAAACGCTAATGCATCGAAGCCGATTGCATTTCATCAGTAACCCGAAACGGAGGTTAATTATTAAAACAACTAGATATTAGCATATTATAATAGGATGTTGAAAATCCACATGTATTCCTGACACGTAGACAACGTCAGCAAATGAAATACTCACTTTAGATATTGTAATTGCAGTGTAAATGCAAACCTCATTTATATTCGGGAACCATCACCGTAACATCTCGGGTTTTATAACTTTATAATGTGGATTATACAAGTTTAACTATATTCAAATGTTGAAAGTATGTTTAAATATTCGTCTGAAATTAGATGGTATGACATTCTGCTAGTGGCTGTAGTTTACTAACTATTTGGCCTGGGTCGACCGGAGCAGAACCACACTCTGCGAAACGAAACAACTTTACCCGAAGTAAATTTTTTAACTTTATTAGTGTTACATATTGTGAGACTTGTTTTTTTTTAATCATATTAAGAAAATCTTATAATACTTTAATAATAGTTATCAATTCTGGCAGATATTATTGTTTTGTTTTCTTTTGTATAAAAATTCATCTCTAAAATTAGGCTGAATATTGTTTAACAATGGCAGGTTTATATAGAAAAAAAAAACAAGTTGCTGGCAATAGAAGTTAAGTGATCCATAAGGGTAAGTAAATAAAAATAAGAACTTCACTCGGTGAAAAACATGACATTTAAAAAGATATCCGTCAACGAATACTTAGAAGTCCCTTTAACCTTTACAAAAACCATTCATCTGCACTGTTTTCTAATCTGTATTTATTTACGTTAAGCATTATACACAATATATAATTTATTGCCATTGAGAAATTATAAGAGAGTTGTAAACATATAAAATCAAAACCGAGAACTTTTGGTTTTGTCTGTGTTGCAAATATTCATGGATAGCGGTGGTAGTTAATTTCCACTGGTTACTACCATTACATTCCACTTGCTCGATTATCCGTTATTTTCACAAAATAAAAAGAAAAATATATTTCAACCCACACATAAATGAAGACCTACACTTTCAAACTTTTACGTATTCCACTCTAATTAATAACTTAGAAAGTTACGTAACTCAAGACGTAAAATCAAGATAAAACAACAATATTTCTAACAACAAATAAAACCGCGATAAATCTCAACTAACCAGAGCATTATATAAATTGAACAACTTCATAACAAGTACTGAATGTTATAGCGCTTATTACCCAGCTATAATTAACTAGTGACTGCACAACAGTTAGTTTTAATTAGTAGGGAGGGGGGGGGGGAACAATTTAGCTAAAATCAAGAATAAGGACATCGTTCCGATATTAGTTGGAGCTCTCTATAATACGTAACATGAAATGACTCTAATTAAACTGGGTTTTAATTTTGTATCTATATTATATCTGAGTTAGAAATATACTAGATTTTTGTGAGAGATAATTCTCTAATTCGACACAACGTGTAGATCAAAACTGACAATTGTGATATTCTGTATGAAATACCACCTGTTAGATCTAACTTAAGGATAAAGTAAAATTTCGTTAAGAAATTTCTTTTTGTATAAAAAAACTGTGAAAAACATAGGGCATTCTATTCAGCATTGAAAACGCTTTGTAACAAATACATTTGTATATCGACTACGAGTTTTTAATGACTACGTGAAATGGAATACAGATAAGTAATAATGATAAAGTTTACAAAGTGTACGTAATAACTATTTTATTACTTGTCGCGATACGATCGCCTACCACCACCTCTTATGAAATATTAAAAGTCAAACAATAGATTGGCTGAACATAATATAAGTGTATTAATCCATAAAAAATTACAAAAAAAAACTAGGTCAGAATGTCGTTATTTGTTTAATTTTAATGGATAAGGAAGTAACACAAGAAAATACTTTGAAAATTAAGAAACATAAAGTTATTAAGAGGAGAAATTAACGTTAAGTTTCAAGGCGAGGCAATTTTGATATTTATGTCCCACCTTGGGACACAATAATACATTTTCCTATAAAGACACTTTAGACTACAACCTGGAGCCCAATTGATTACTGCTAGTTCAAAGGTACTTTTGCAGAGTAGTAGAATGTTTCGTAAAGTTAAATTAGCTTTAAAAGTTCACCTGGCGACTAGCGAGGTCGCAGATTCAATTCAATTTATTGATTCTTTCTGATCTATTTATTTACTTAGCTCAAGCTCGGGTTGATCTTTTTTCTATTTGCACGAATTAAATTAAGTATTCTCATCGTGAGTTTATTCAATGCTTTAAGCATTTTAGTGAACTTTAATTTTAGGTATTTTCGTTTTACTTATTTCTCTATATCGAGCACAGACTTATGCGTTTATGTACTTATAATACAAAAATAATATTGAAATATAAGAGTATATCTCAATAAAATCATTTAAAATAAAAAATAGAATTTTGTATGAAATAGAACTGTTTATTTTCAACAAAATAAATTATTTGCATATATTTTACGGATTTAATTTTCGATTCACAATTGCACGATATTGCCCCACTTTGGGTGCCATTTCTAGGTCAACTTTGATCCTATCCGCTGTGTAAAGTTTAACTCCGCACTTCCTATCTGGCCTTTCGGTTCGGAACTGCGATTAATTGACCACGAGTTCAATGGCTGTCTTAGATTTTACAGAATGACAAATTGGTTGATATTAATGTGAGGATTTACGAAATATTAGAACCTATAAATAATTAAATTGTTGAATAATTATAAAATATATTTTTTATAAAATTAAAATGTAAAAATAGACGAATAAGTAGCAAGTGGTTTTGGTTTTTTTAGGGCTGACGTTCTGTTACTTTCTCGAGAATTAAGGTTATCTTCCTCCTCTTTGTTTTTCCGTTAACGAAACTTGCTTAACATGTGTACACATCCAATTCCGTTTAATTTATTCACAAAAGCGTAAAAGTAGAACATGGACTACGTAAATATGAATGAAAAACACCATGGCTCACACAAATATGCTAAATCTACGCCAGGAAGAAGCGAAGGGAACAAGCAAACAGCAGAAATAGAAAATTTTTAAAACTGCGAAACGAACTCTGTTTCAGAAAATATTTGAACTTTCAACTTTATCACTATTAAAATAAAGTTCATTTTTATACGCGCTTATGATACCTCAATTTCAAATATTAAACTAATTTTCGAAAGTAATATGATGTGGGTAGTTTTAATTTGTGGCGAATTTTAAACTTTATATTGGTTTTGTGAGTTACGTTGTTTTTTTGTGTTGAACAAGTTAGGGTAAGAGATTATTTATAGAAGGTAGAACTTCGAAATAGGTTTTAAAACTCTCTACTCTCTACTCTAATATAAATCTGAGTTGGTACTGTAATACCATCTTAAAATTACCATTTCAATTTTTTATGAATATCAATCAGTTGAAAATAGTTATTAGTGTAACAATCAATAAAAAATCTAAAATTATTATAGATAGTTTTGTGGTGTAATAGTAAAGCCAGAAGCAGTGCAGTTTGTTGCTTGCCAAACGGCAGCTCTGCCAATAGAGGTTGCCAGAATACACGTTTACCACTAAATACCTCATTACCACAAAAAGGGTGACAAATACACGTATAAGTGTTTATTATTAACAAGCTTATGTCGGTGGCTCCAACCGCGTGTATTTATGACTGTCTCTCATACTGCTTAATTTTTCCGGAATAGAAAATCTTCTTCTTCTTGCTCTGGTCGTTTGAAAATATTTTAATATTTAATCTGGACTAACTTTAAGCCTGGAAAACTTCATTGTAATCGGTTCATTAGCTAGGAACAAAGAAATAAACAAACAACCAAACAAAGAAACAGACTCACTTTCCCATTTACAATACAAAGTAAGGATTGAGCATGTGTGTATAGATTGCGTTTGTTGGTGTGTAAGTGCTGCATGTACTATAATTCTGCATGTACTCATGTCTTAAATTTGATTTGTATTTCCCGTACACACAATGTAACCATAAATTGTGAGGCAGTCCGTGCGACAGTCTTAAAGTGAATGGCCTCTTTAAAGCTCCTTCCTGCAGACAATTACAATTAACATTTGAACAAAATAAACAATGGACTTATTTTAATTCAGTCGAGGACGGCGTCATTGTTATTGAAATTAACTCGTTAGGGGACGCTAGTGTCACAAAAGATCGCCATTTTTATGCTTAAAACCTTAACAATTTCTTTCTTTTTGTTCACTCATTTAGTGGCAACATTTTAGATGTTTATTGAAGCATGTACATTCCAGTATATTCGATTCCATACTTTGAGGGTACCGGAGGCCCAATTCCCCACCCCTTCCCCATTATTTCCCCTCCATACCCCCTAAAAGGCCGGCAACGCATTTTGTAGCTCATTTGGTGTTACAAATGTCCATGGGCGACAGCATTCACTTTCCATCAATTGATCTGTCAGTTCGTTTGCCCATAGCTTATTATCCCATAAAAAAGAAGGGAATAGAAGTTAGGGAATAGATTGGGGGACAACCTGATAAAGGCATCTTGCACATTATGAGCTGTATAAATGGCTTATTCAGTTTAAGATAGGCTCTACAACAGTATATTACAAGGATCTCCAATAAACAGCTTTATAGCAGCGTGGTGAATCTTTCTCCCATATATTTTATAAAAACGATTAATTAAAAAAAAGGCCTTGCATTCACAAATAACGTTATTTACTTATTCCTTGATATTTAAACAAAAAAATCCGTCTTTCTGTGTCCAAAAATGCGTTGTCATTTTTACGTAAAAGCCTTTTTTTAAATCCTTTTATTGCTAGATTTAACATAAAATGTGGAGCACTCTGTATTTACGCTATGACTGGGTCGAATTCATTCAGTCTTCATTCAAAAAGAAAAAAAGCGAATAAATTACACCTACATAAAATAAAATACTGGCACTTTAGTTATTTTAAACGAAATACAGAAAAACTGTGCATTAAATTTTTTATTTATTATGAAACAAAATATTTCATACTTCATTATTTCTGACGTCATCCAGTAGTAAGTTTCCATTTAAAGGTACAAGGTGCTTTATGGTGCAATTCCAGGGTTTATTTGACCTTAAACTCCTGTCATAAAACCGTTATCACTTTTTGTACCGCTACGACACGACTGATTAAAGTTTTTAAGAACTCTTTAATTTTATATAGGTACCTATATATATTTTTAATAGGTGAAATATTATTTTTTTGTCTTATTTTTATCTTATATATTTGATCTGTCTGAAGCTTACTTATGTAGGTCATGAGTAGTTACAAATTTTGCTTTTTTATTTGTATATATGTTTTATTATAGGGAGGTACAAATCTTTACTTATTTATGTGTGTACCTCAGGAAACTGTATAAAAATTACTATACCTATTATTTTCACTGTAGCATAAACTTTCGCAAATTTTCGGAAAAGTTAGAATATAACGGATGCAACTCATTGCTAAATACTTTTTCAGTGCCAAAGGAGGATACTTTCAAATTGCATACATTAATACCTAATTGACGTTATTAAATTAAAGTCGTGAAATTTACTTTTACTAATCATTGTAAAACTTGATGTCTAAATGTGAATTTTTTGGTGAATGGAACGACACGAAATAATTTGCATTGCATTATTTTCAAAGCATAAATTCCGCGTTAGTAAAACGAACATTCCACGCCATGATAATCTCTAGTCATACTGATTGTTTAATTTTAATATCAGATCCGTTTCACGCTTGTGAACTAGTCTACAAGTGATAGTAGTGCTTTAAATTTAAATGTGGTTCATCAGATATTTAAGTTTTGATTATTTTCCATCCGTCACATTATTAATTCTAGAGAAGAATAAAATGTACACAATATAATGGCTAATTTACAACACGTTTCCTAAACATAATATAATTAACTAAAAAAAATTATAGAGTACAATTCGCGAGGAGAATTTTAAAAGTAATAATGTAATTACGCTTCCAGCGCTACGCCGCTTGAGGATTATTCCACGCATTTCCCTCTTACTGAGATATTAAAAAAGTTTTAGTTTCATTAATTGAACACTTTTATAAATGTATACAATTGAAAGTAGTTATGCAATTTAGGTAACAAATTGTAAACATTAATTGTAATAATCAAATCAAAGAATTTATTTCAGGCATAACCCACAGGTACATTACATTATACATTACACATCATACATTGTACATTGATAACATTATTAAATTTTACTAAAAATTTACATTATAAAACAAAAATATATATAAAAAGATAATAATGATTATTATTTTGAACAGTATAAAAAGTCTACATACAATTTCAAAGTTTTCTCACCGGCATTGCTACTGGTAGGTATATGTCTATTATAACAATGCCGTGTGTAAGGACAGTCAAATCTACTGACTATCATCCTCAAGATGATAATCATATGTAATATTTAATGTTAGTATTTAATGTTCATAATACTTTCTTACTTTTAACTATTTTAAGCAATTTATGTAAGTATGGTATACAAAATCATAAAATTTTAATCTTGCAATTTTAATAAAATATATTTTTATTTTTAACAAACAAACAAATGAAAT